>JAAAIY010000328.1:0-30306 GCA_016098105.1 Actinomortierella wolfii
AAAGGGAACAGCCAGTTGCGTTTGTTAGCACTTCCATTTCCAAAAATGGGAATAGGGATCCGCTGATTCCAGCTAGCTACGCTGACGTCACCGAATCGACCAAAAGCCTTTTCCACATAAGTGTCTACATTGCCCCTTTTGCTCGTTACCGGCCTCCCACCACTCCACACTGAATGACAATCACCATGCTCAAGCTCACGATGGACTCGCCACTAGCAGCAGAGCTGAATGTACGCTGCATGTGTTCTAGTTGACAATTGCCATGCATGCCATCAATGTTACAGCATGAAGAAATTTGCAACATTTACTAACGTTTAACTATCATATTCATACTTGTAGGCTCTGGTGCTCGAAAAGTTGAACGAGTATGGGTGGACCGATAGTATGTGCTTCACAAAATATGATACATTTCAATGTTGGACGCAGCTTACTAGTGTCAACTCTTTGCAGAAACTGACAATCCTTTCTTCAACGGAATATTTTAGACGAAGTTCTTGCCAACTTCATTGTTGTCATGATCGCGAACGGCAAATCGAAGGACGAGATCACCACCGAGTTGGCCGAGAGTAAGCAACTGTTATTAAGGCGCAAGAGTGGCGATGAATGACAGGATGATGGACATTATACGCTGCCGTGTTTTGCGCACACCAAGCGAGGCAATACCCCATACGGGTCTTGTTTTGCCTAGAATATACCGTCTTTCGCACGGCAGCGTAACGCGCTATTTCTTGTCCATATGTCTGACTACGATCATGTCTTGCAAGGAAAACCATCCGCTTACACTATTTGTCTCCGTTTGTTTTTCTCCTCTCGTTTTATTTTAGTCTTACCCGAACACTGTAAGGCGTTGATGCTTGGACGAGTAATTGTTCATGACGATGAATCTTCAATAGTAGATGAACTAATCTTCGGTCCTTCCGTATTTTTTGTCAATATAGCCGTAGATTTTGCAACTTGGCTCTTTGACCGCATGGACACTATCGCCAATCAGAGCGCCGCACCATCATCAGCTCAGACAAAACCGCCAACTTCGTTAATGCCATCAGAACCTCAATATGCGGCGCCGCAGCAACCCGACCAGCCAGTTGATCAGATTTCATTTGATGATGTTCAAGGTACGATTTGGGTGTAAAGAGCTAATGATAGTTGACTAGAAATTATCTCAGGAACTTATTATGGACTCGTTTAATTCACAGATTCGAGCTCAATGGATGAGGAGAAGCCTGAGAGGCGATCCCAGCGCGAAGCTCGACCTTCTCGCCTGCTCCAGACAGCTATTAGCAGCGTATCCAAAGAAGAACCACCTTCGTCCAGACCTCTACCCTCGCGGAAATGTAAGTTTTCTGTTGTTGTTTTTCCGCTGTATACCACTTATAATCCGAAGAGACAAACTAACCCTTTTGTCTCATGATTATAAATAGATGATGACCATACAAGTCGACATGAGACCCGCAGAGATCGTGAGGTGCGGGATCGAAGCATGAGCCCTGTACGACAAAGCTCGCGCACGGAGAATGGCTTATCAACACGAGGCTTGCAGACGGATCGTGAGGAACGTATTAGATTCCGTAGGACTAGTGAAGAACGGCGCCAGGCCCAGCAACGAAGCATTGACGAACGACTTGGTCTCCCTCGTGATGGTGCCCGGCGAGGTGGCCGATCAATTGAGGAGCGGCTAGGCTCCCGCTATGATACTGAAGATGATAACCGTCGTGATAGACGGGGACGCCATCGCACACAGGAGGAGCAAGACCGCAACGTGTTGCGGAGTATTGAGAGCCGCCTTGGTCGCCGTCGCAACCAGAGTAACCAGAATTCAGACTATTTTGATGGCGAGGATCTGCCCAAGCATCCAAAGTCGTGGTCCAAGGATCCTGAACGCATGCTACTTACTGAGGCAGAATTGACACGCCAGTCTATTGCCGACCATACAGCCAAGCAGGTGCGATGCAAGTATTGGCCCAACTGTCAGTCAGGTGATCAGTGCCGATTTTGGCATCCTAAGGAGCTTTGCCAAGCCTACCCCAACTGTCCCAACAGCGCCGACACCTGCTTATTCGTTCATCCGCTTGCCGAACCAACTGCTGATCAGCTTGCAGCAGCGCGACGCATGCGATCTACCCAACAGGAGCAGAAGAGTGGATTTGATGAATCAGCCGCCGATGGCGAAGACACGGGACTTCGAGCTCTTCGGGCATTGGGCTCGTCATCCAATGGAAGCTTTGCAGGACGTGTTGAAGACTGCAAGTTTGGGCTGGCTTGTACACGACCAGGCTGTCTTTTCCGCCATCCTGGCCGCAGTAATGATGCGTCTCAGCAACAATGTCGCTATTATCCCAACTGCACCAAACCAAATTGTCCTTTCTTCCATCCACCTTATGGGTATGTTTTTACGCATTTGGCTTTTTTGCGGAAAGTCACGATTCACCTTTTTTTAAGAAATGATGTACTAATTTTTTCTTATTCTTTTAATCTTATAGCGAAACTTTGGCACCCAAGGACTCTGTTATGGGAGATGCCAGTGCTGTCAAGACCGTTATCACACGGCTGCCAATCGCATGTCGCTTTGGCAACAACTGCACACGCCCCGACTGTCACTTTACTCACCCTCGAGATGGTCTGAGTAACGGTAATGCGATGGATCAAGATGCTGGCAGTGGTGCTAATGGCGCTTCTGCAGGCGTGGCAGGAACTACTGGTGCCAATGGTACCGCACCTCAGGTGTTGATGCCAATCTGCAAGTTCAATGCTGGATGCACTCGCGCAGACTGCAAATTCCGACACACGGTGATACGACCACTTCTTCAGCAGCAAAAGACACCTATGGCAGAGCGCTTTGGACAAGGCCTGATTGTCGATGAGAGCCAAGTGGAGAAAATGCCCGTCCCCGCCAGTACACATTGGGCTACTGGAGGTGTGAGCCATCAGCCACAACAGCAGCAAGTGCAACAGCCAGAGCAGCAGCTGGTCGCGCCTCCTGGTGTGACAGCTGATGTGTCTATGGAGATGGAGATGGACCTGTAAAAAAAGACCGCGAAACTCTTCGCTGAATGCAACGTAATAAAGGAGCTTTTCCTTGTCTCAGTCTACTCGATAACGATTATCTTTTTTGTTATAACTGACACTCTTTTCCTGAATACTACATGCCCAATCCAGTGGTGCATCTTGCGATACAGCCTAAGCCAAAATATGATGGGCCCTCATTTCAGATTATTATGACCATGGTCAGCGTGTCACTTTGGGGAAGCCCATGGTAAAGTTGACCGCAGCAATTTCATGTAAAGTTCGCTCAGTTTACCTCGAGGTATTGCCCAGCATCTATGCAGAACGACACCACACTCTGTAGGAGTGACATTGTGCACCTTTTTTTTTCTTTTTTTTTTTGCGACCATGTCTTTAACCTCGTTGCTCTTACTTGGTCAGGCTATCGCCCCCATGCACATCATGTGGGGTAAATGTTGGCTGTTGTAACCGCAGTGTCAGTAGTAATGTGTTTTTTTCTCCTGTTCTTGATCCAGTTTCTACCTGATTTCGTTCTTGTTATTGTTAGCCCAATTTCATCACAAACCCACGCACATACACACACAAAGGAGATTAAGAGGAAGGGGGTGGACGACTAAGGATCAAGGAGAAATACTGATATATAAAGGGCATTGTCAATTTGTACACAAGTTAACATCCAGCTTCACTTCCAATCCTAGCAATGAACATCAAGACGGTCTACGCAATCCTCCTTGCCACGACTCTATTGTCGATCGCCTTTGCTACCCCGAGCAAAGTCCGGTCCGACAACGGTTGCCAGTTTGACTGCTCTAAACTTCTCTGCCCGAATCCATGCTGTAAAGATGGCGAGTGCCAGTGCGGCTGCTTCATTTAACACAAACTTTTAATCTTGTATCTCGGTGACGACAAGGACTGCCAATAAAGTGGAGTGGTGATATATCATAAAAAAGCGACATGTAACATGGGCCATGGACGAGGAATCAAGATTAAACTCGGAGGAGCGCATGTGCATATAAATAATTTACATGGGTCAACAGAGACCACGTTTTTCAGCTCTATACAAAAAATAAAGTTTACTTCTCGAATGCTGTGGATGACAGTGCACTACATTCGGTTGGGTACAAAGGCAGGTGGCGTCGAGGAAGGCCACCGTTGCTATCGTGAGAATACAAGTGTTGGATGAGAATAGGATAAGTCAGATACTCTGTTCATACTGAGAGGGGGAATCAAAGAAAGTCAAGACTGAAAAGTAGTAATAGACTGAAATGTTACCTTCGCATGGATCTTCTGCCAGATGGAATAGTGCTGTTGACATCATCTGCAAGAACCATGTCGCGTAGAGCAGAAGTGTACACGCTAAATACATTACGTTGGTTATGACAAAGATTTTGTACTGATAAAATACGCTCCAGAGAAGGGGCGATAGTAGAGACATATCTGTTTACAGGCGAGTAAAAGTCGAATGGTATATATATTATTGTCAGTTTGAGATCCATTTATGTGCCTTACAGATTTGCGCAAAAATAATATCAAGAAACAGTACCTTGACTGATCGCCTTGAAGTTGGGTATAATGTTCGTTCATGTCATCAGTATACATGCAAGCACACTCTGCAATCCCAGATGGGGCGGGACGCTGTACTCCTGCTGGCAGAACTCGGTTAAAGATAGCCCGAGCTCCATCTTCAACAATCTCGGCCATCTCCAAGTCCCATGTAAGATGGTCGTCTGACGTAGGTTCCTTGAATACAAAGCGGATACCTTGTTCGTCATCCTTGAGGGGCTCCTCCTGATCATTCTCAAAATGCTATTTAGAATCATAACCAAGGTAAATAACAGACGTACTGTCAGTCGTGGATGTGCCAATGGCCAAAGGATTAGTGAGTTACAATGAAAGATGCTATATACCTGGAACGCCCTCTTGGAGCCCATCTTTAAGGACGCATCGATTAACGACAGGTTATTAGCGAGCCTAGTTAGCTCTGAAAATTGTTCCTCCATCTGTTCCTCTGTTAAAATCGTGGGACGCCCCTTGCTGGGTGCAGCAAGCGAACGGGGTTGTGTAGTAGCAACACTGGAAGGTGCTGTAGCCGATTGAACTCCTTTGGATGTGATACGGAACAGTCGTTGAGCGCCTTTACGATTTCCAGTTGTCTCGGGCGGGCGTGACATTGATTGATCTTTTGGAGAGTCCTCCTTGGATGGTGTACTGGCAGTTAGCTGGAGCTGCATTAGGATTCTACGAGTGTCGCGCCTTCCTTCTTCAATTAAACTCTCTAAAGTTCCCGGTGTGTAAACATAATCCTCTATTTTGCATATGCACTCGAGATAGCGGAACAGCTCGGAGGCGCAAGGTCGCTCAAACTTGAGATGTTCTTGGATCTTCAAGATACCAGGTGGTATTAACAGAGGATCTATCGGCGGTAAGGCAAGCATGGATGTGTTAAGAGTGGAAAGGGTAAAGGTGGAGCTGAATTACTAGCTTTTCGTGAAAGACAAATAAAAAGTTTTTCCTTACCGTTACATGTCATGACAATGGGACGTTTGCTCTTAGCTGCTAATGTAGCAATGCTCGCCCAGAATCCCTTGTCATCATCAAACAGGATATCGACCTCTTCCAGCAAGATCAATGACTGGCGAGGATTTGTAGTTGCCAGCAAAGACATAAAGTCCGCAAGTGTATCCTCATGGAGAGCAAGCGGTACATCCTCCACAACTTCAATTTCCTCCTCAATAGGCGCCTCTTGAACATCCTCGATCTTCTCCTCTTCTTTTATTGTCGACACCTCCGCTGGGGACTCTGCTGGTGTCCCTTGGTCTTCAGGGGCAGTGTCTTCTTCGAGCTTCTTTGGTTTGAACTTTTTGAAAAACAGGTTGTAAACAGATGGCTGCGAGGGCTTATCTGTTGTCGTTGAACGGGGACTCGATGTATCCTCATCCTTTGAACGTTTCCCAGAAAACTCGCCATTAATGCACGTGCTGCTAGCTGGAGTGTTTGGTGTTGAATTATTAGTGCTGTTCGTCCCTGTGCCACTAGAAACAACATGGACGTGATGGTTTTCTGCCATTTCACCCACGAGTGCTAAAACATCTCTTCCTGCTCGCTTGGATCCTGGGGAGACTTCAAAGATTTCGTACCCCGACTCTTCGGCACAAGCATAGACGGCCGCTGTTTTACCGCTCCCACTAGGACCACTCAGCAGGATGATGTTGGATCGGATCTCGACATTGGTGTCAAGCTTCTTGCTTTGCGTAGCCTCACCAATGCTATACTCCTCAGATCCATATCGTGCAAAGGGTGAAAGATTTGCTTGCGGTGTGAATGCCTCGTCGCCCTCCGCCCCATCGCTTCCATAATAGTCATCATCAAAATCATCATCCACGATGAAGTCGCTCAGGTCATCGCCTCGGGCTTTGCTTCTTTTTGTCCGCTTCTTGGGTCGCCCAATACCCGATATACTCCGTTTGTTGCTGACGTTGTTGTTACTTGGATGATGGGGGTCATCAGGACCTAAGGACCACGCTGAAACTTCAAGACCTTTCAACCATTGCGTCAGATATTCAGTGCTGGAACGGTTTCCGAGAACGTCGGCGCCAGATCTTGGTCTATACTTATCGATCCAAAGATCACCAAACTTGCTCTCAGCTCGGTATTGTCCTTTTGGCGAAGTCTCTTCGTTGCCAGCTAGTAGCAACTGAGGTCCTGATGAAGCAACAAGCGCCTCTGTGAACCGCTTGCATGATGCAAAACTATCAGCACGCAAGGAGTGGTGTTGAGGAGCATCAAGATCGCCTTGTGGGAGACGCTTGCAGCGACGTGATCCCGATTTGGTAGTCCACTTGGGATCCATGCGTCCAATCCTAGTCTCCGACGTTGGTTCCTGGCTTCCGTCGAGTATTGATGTATCGCCTAACGTTCGTAGTCCATACCAACCAAAGTCCTTGTGAGTACGCCTGCCACTTTCGCACTGATCAGGCATGGGTGCCAGAAGGTCACACATCTCGCCGACGACCTCATGTAACTGGTTCATAGTGACTGGGCCATGGTATTGGAGATGATACAAGGGATAAGGAGGAGGTTCCCGACCGATCGACCATTTGTAGCGCGGAACAAACTTGTCGCATTGCTCATTGTCTACTGTCCGGGACATTGCACGAGCCTCTCTGCTCACATCGAAGAATGGATGAGGTGCGAGACTGGGATCTCCGATTCCAGGAACGTGTGCTGAAAGTTTGGTGATGGCTGGTTTGCTTGATCCATTGGCCTCCACAGTGCTCGATCCAGCCGCGGTCGTCGTCGCCAGGATATTAGAGGTAGTGACACCTGTTGAGGGTGCTGCAAAAATATTATGGGTGACCTTCTTGACCTTTCTTCCGCGTTTGGATCCGTCTGCCGAAGCGGATCTGGCTGCCTTACTTGCCATAGCTTCCCTTGCAGCCGCAGCCTCGCGCTCCATCTTAAGCTTTCGCTCTTCAGGCGAGAGGAAAAGGGAAAAGACCTTCTTGGGTGCCGTACTCGTTGCTGCAGTTACTGTGGGCGATCCGCTTGTTGGTTCCGGTTCTGGTACTGTCCCTGGCTCTTGCTTTTGCTCATGTCCCTGTTCTGGTTCTGGTTCGGTCTGACCACTAGAGATGGTGGCGTTGGACACCAAAGACGAGGACTGCATCTCGATGAAGTCTGGAGACTGATCCGTGAGAGATGAATCAGTCATGGTGTCGTTGAGAATGTAAATGTTTAAAAATTCAACGAGAAGGAGAGAAACTGCAATGCGTGTGCACGGAGAATGAGTACTTCCAAGGGTCGATTGACAATGACCAGTGGAGTACTTGTTTTTATTCATAAATACAAAAAGCGCGTCCAAATACTTTAAGAGCTCTGTGGCAGTGACTGTCGCGCCTGTAACGTTCTAAATATGTGTAGACTTTTAAAGCAACCTCCACCCTGGATATGGTCGCAGGCATAGTGATCAAGTTGGTGTTACTCTCTGCTTACCAAGAGGCTCACTCGCATACAGGGACATATATCCGCTCTTTTGTCAAGTCATTTATCGGCAACGACTATTCTTGTCTCCAAGTCTGTTCTCCTGAGTGTGGTTGTCGCGTGCGCTCTTGAGTAGGCAACCAAATACCCCAAATTTATACTAAACTAGGAGGGTGCAAAATAATTTTTTTTTCTAAATTGTGTGGCCGAAACCATTCTTTGCGTACACAACCTTGACATCATGTCATCCAAACGCTTGGGTCTCCCTGCACTCACATCGGCATCCAAGAATGCACCGGTGCAACCAGTCAAGGTGCAGCGCTATCGTGCTGGCAAAGTACCTGAGGGCTATGTCGATCCAGCATTAGAATCATCCGATGAAGAGGACGAACAGCAACCCCAGCTCCATGCACGTGGAAAAGGCGGCATTCAGCTGTCGATCGGCGAAGACGACCAACCAAAGTTGGCATATCAAGTGCTCAACTTGGATAAGATGGCCCAGGAGCGGCGGCTGGAGCAACAACAACAAAAGAAGCAAACATTACCCACCGATACAACAGGAGATCGTCGTCTGGCCCGTCTACAGGCCATGCAGCAACAACAAGGTGATCGTCGAGGCAGACGTCGAAGAGCATCGTCAGATGATGAGGAGGACAAGAGCGCTGAAGAGTCTGAAGGGGATGGAACCGATGAAGAAGAAGCCGCTCTGCGTCGTCGTCAAGCTGCACGTGCACGCCGTCAGGAGGAGGAGCAGGAGGAGCTGTGGGGAAAAGGCGAGGAGGAAGAGGAAGAAGAATCAGAAGAAGAAGATGTCAAGCGGAGAGGCAGGACAAGGCACGGTGATGAGGATGTAAGTATTTTTTTATGTCGTTTAGTCTAGTTTTGCTATTGGATCTGGATGCTTGGACTCATGCCACTCCTTGATCACTCAACGTCTGATCTTGTCTTTACTTTTTTTAGGAGGATGAAGAGTCATCAGAATATACCTCAGGATCAGAAGAAGAGTCCTCGGAGGATGAGATGGCGTCTCGCCGTAAACTTATCAAACCTGTCTTTGTGCCAAAGTAATGCTTCATTTATCATCAAGAAAGGGCTATTCTTACAAAGAGACTCTTGATCATGGCATTAACATTTGGATCTTCAACTATCTCTTGGCTTCAATCGTCGAATAGGTCTCAACGGACAACCATTGATGAAGCATCACGGCCAGAAGTGGCGGAGGAGCTTGCAGAGAAAGAGCGACAAGCAGCCAGGGAAGAACGCAAGAAGGAATCGCATCAAATGCTCAAGGATTATATTACACGATCTGTCGCAGAGGAAGTACCTGATGTTGAGGATGACATAAACGTAGTCGACGACACAGATGGTTTAGATGAAGAAGCCGAGTTTGAGGCTTGGAAGTTGCGTGAGCTGAAGCGTATTAAGCGCGATCGTGAAGAACTTGAAGCGTAAGTCTGGAGGAAATCTGAACGACACTGCCATTTTACGATATTACCAAGTAACACATTACTAATGTCTGATCTTATTGCGTATTTTTTTTTTCTGAATATTATAGTCGAGAGGCAGAAAAGGCAGAGATTGAGCGTCGAAGGAATTTGACAGAGGAAGAGCGTGTCAAGGAAGACATGGAGTATCTTGCCAAGAAGCGGCAAGAAGAAGGTCCAAAAGTCAGAGGGCCTATTGAAAAGTATCACCACAAGGGTGCATTCTTTATGGTAAGGAGTGGAACATTACACCCCTCTACTCATCTAATCACCTACTGCTCGAAACTACACTCTTAAATTTCACACTAACATCATTTCACGACCCTTCTTTCTTCACTGTTTTAACATGATCAGGATTCGGATGAGGCTATTTTGAAGCGCAACACCAATGAGGCAAGACCCGATGCAATTAAGGACTTGAAGAGCTTACCCAAGGTGATGCAGGTGAAAAACTTTGGCAGAGCTGGTCAGACAAAATACACTACGCTCAAGGACCAGGACACTTCACAGCCATCAGGCTGGTCTGATCCACGAATGCGGCATTTACACCAAAAGATCAATCGTGCAGGCATGCGATCAGACGATGTTCTCATTGCGAAGAAATCGACAGAACGTGCTCGGGGAGGCAGCTCAGGACCGCGGAAACCAGGCTATGGGTCCCGATATGACCATGGATCATCTTATGTCGATCGCGATGCGGACCGAGAGGGTCGGAACGATAGTAGCGACCGACGAGATCGCGGTCATGACCGTGACAAAGACAGAGACAGACACTATGATCGTGATCGGGATCGTGACTATGATCGCGACGACTACAAACGACGGAGGCATTGATCATGATCAGATTGGCGCCACCAATAAAGCAGACAAGAAAGCTTGACTACAATAGTGCACGGACTGAAGAGTCCAGTGAGATAAGGACTATGTTTCCAAACATCTGTACAAGAAAGTAATTACTATTAAAACCAAAAACAGGCGGGGAAGGAGATACTCCAGATAACGCATGTAATCCCTTTTCCTTTGATACTTTGGGAATAAGAACCCACTTGAAATCGTTCGCAAGAATGCTATAACTATCTCCAAAGATCACTATCCTAAGAAGTAAGGTATGCGTTTTTTTGATTTTCCAGTGACGGAAATAGGGCGTCGATTGTGTGGCTTCTGCCCCTGAGGCGCGACAAGCGCGATGTTTGTTGGACTGCTGCCACCAAAAGTTTAGGCAACATCCCACTTTCACTCTCCCTAGTTGTTCATTGTCCACTACTATGGAGAACAATGAAGTGAAGAATCCCGAGCTTAATCGCTCTGTAAGACCCTTGTGCCTTCACTCTCTCTCTATTTCGCTCGTTTGCACCTATGTCCAAAGCTCACAATAGCCTCATTGTACCTAACACTTAATGCCTCTCTCTTTTTCAATAGATTTCAAAACTGAGGCAACCCACAACATTTGCGCGGTCGGCATCGTCGACTGCCATCTCAGCAGCAGTCGCTGTTGCCAAGGCTGCTGGTGAACAAGTCGATATTCCGTTGGAACCCAAGCGCCCACTGTCCAGCAGCACAAACAACAGCACCATCACCAATAGCAACAGCGTTAGTAGTGTTATAGGGGTAAAACGTGAGGCGGAACAGCCAGCTCTTAGCAAGCGTACCAAGGTGGCCCATGAGCCAGAGAAAAAGACTGCAGGGGCTGTTTCAAGACAACCACCTGTCACTGCCGTGAGGGCAACAACAACATCCACCACTCGGGCGGGAGTAGTAGCAGCAACACGATCCACGGCTGCAGCATCGAGGCCCCCCACTGGACGTACAGGTAGTGTCAGTCGGCCAGCGGTAACGACAGCGCGACCATCGACGGTTGGACAAAGATCTACAAGCACGACAACAGCAACACAGAGACGAACAACTACAACAACAACTACAGTCAATCGTACCCGCGCAGCGACCGCCTCCAGAGAAACTACAGTGACTAGAGCCTCTTCTCGAGGTAGTTCTGTACAACCCCAGTCAGCACCTGAAGCATCATCAACTACATCCAATGGGTCGAGTCAAGCAGCATCAGGAGCACCAAGCGGTGATCTGGAAGCCGTCTTTGAGTTACCTAAAAGGAAGAAGCGACCTGCCTGGGATACCAAGGGAAGACTGGAAGACATGGAAGAACTTACGTCAATCATGCGACAGCATTTGCAGACCTCGAACAACAATCAAGCTGAAATGAAGAGCATGTTAGCCTCGAGTGAGAGCAAGATTGCTGAGCTCGAAGCCTTCCGTAAGAGCTTGGAAAGCAAAGTACAAGTCAAGGAGACGGAGAATCAGGATATTTTGCGCAAAATGCAAAACGTCGAGCACGACTTGCAGATGACGGCAAGGAGGCATGAGGATGAAATCCGATCGTTGAAGTCTCAGCATTCGATGGAAGTTGAACAGCTCAAGATGACGCAGGCGCGACTCAAAGAGGAGACAGAGCGGATCGAGGCAAAGCTGAAGTCTACAAACATGCAGCTAGAGCAACAGCAGATGGAAAACATGCAGCTTCGTGCTACCATCTCAACCCAGTCCTCAAACTGCCTTGCTCTTGAGAGCGACAATCGCGCACTTAAGATGAAGATTGAGGTAAGCAAAGGAACCACACATGGGAGAGATATACTTTTTTGTAAGTGGAATCCATTTTTATATTGAGAGTAACCAACACAAATACTTTTCAACAACTTGCCACATATTTTTTTAGCGAACGGAGGGTACTTTGGCTCAGCGGGAGGCCACGATTGAAGATCTTGAAAAGCAATTGGCTCAATCTCAGTCGACCGTCAAAGAACTAGAGCAAAAGATTCGTAACGAGGAGACCATCCGGCGACGGCTTCATAATACCATTCAGGAATTGAAAGGAAATATTCGAGTCTTTTGTCGTGTTCGCCCAATCACCACGAATGAGAATGCATCCAAGGCGGAGACAACAAGCGCCATTATCCGATACCCTGATCAGGAAGGCCGTGAAATTGAGTTTTTACAGTCTTCAGAGACGATCACAGGCGCACAAGTCTCCAAAACATATCCGTTCACGTTCGATAAGGTGTTCCAACCAACGTCAACCCAGGAGGATGTATTTGAGGAGATTTCTCAGCTGGTTCAGTCTGCTTTGGATGGCTATAACGTATGTATCTTTGCATATGGCCAGACGGGTAGCGGCAAAACATATACAATGGAAGGTCCTCCAAATGCGAGCGAAAAGGATATTGGTATGATTCCACGATCGGTGATGCAAGTGTATGAGAACGCCAAGAAACTGGAAGAAAAGGGCTGGAAGTACACGATGGAAGGCCAGTATGTCGAGATTTACAACGAGACCATTAATGATCTATTGGGCAATCCGGGCGACACGGGCAAAAAATATGAGATCCGTCACAGCCCCTCGGGAAAGACAACCATCACGGACATCACCACAACGGTGCTAACCTCTCCGGCCAAGGTTGAGGCTTTGCTGAAAAAAGCTGCTCAGAACCGTGCATTTGCATCGACAAACATGAACGAACGGTCATCACGAAGCCACTGGTAAGGCTAACTTTGCATTGGCCGACTGACAGGAGTGTAGTACTTGGCTGTCTTTAAGAGTATACATATCGGTGACCATCTGATATTCTTTTTGTTGTTGTTTTTTTTTCAGCGTCTTTACACTTCGGCTTTCTGGAACCAACTCAATAACAGACGAGTCGAGCGAAGGCATCTTGAACTTGATCGACTTGGCTGGATCCGAGCGGTTGTCCCAGTCTGGTGCCACAGGTGATCGACTCAAAGAGACACAGGCAATCAACAAAAGCCTGAGTTGCCTAGGAGATGTTATCCAAGCCATCTCGAACAAAGAATCTCATGTTCCATATCGCAACTCGAAGGTATGTCTTCAGCAGGACAAATTGACAAATGTTACAAGTCTCTTTTTTCATGTAAACTAATCATCTCCATTATTTATGTTCTTGTTTATAAAACACATCACAGCTGACCTATCTCCTCCAACACTCACTGGGAGGCAACTCCAAGACACTTATGTTTGTTAATATTTCACCACTGCTGAGCAACTTTAATGAGACGCTATGCTCTTTGAGGTTTGCCACCAAGGTGAATGCATGCACAATCGGCACGGCGACCAAGCGTGCCGTCAAGCCTAACGTTAGCAATGGCAGCTCTGCATCCTCGGCATCGTCGACATCGTCATAAAATACGAGTCCCATGAACTTCCTTCCTTCCTTCCTTCTTCCTCCACTCTCTCCGTGGCCATCACCGCCAATCGTTTTGTCGACTATTCGTAATGTTACATAGTTTGCTAGATCACACAACTCTTGCTCTAACCTTTTTGTACAAATATATCCTGTCTGTATCACTCTTCACTAAAGTCAAAAAATATCGCCGACTTGCGACTTGGTATACTTTTACTACCTTTGTTTCTCTACTACCTCTCGATGTTCTGAGATCTATTGTCGACGTCTCGTAGTCTGTGCCCGAGCAAGCCGCTTGGCTTCGGCACGTTCAGCCTTGATGGTGAGCTGTACCCAACGAGTACGGCATTGGCGCTGCGTGCGGCCAGGCATCCACTCAGAGATCTTGATCCAACACTTTGCACATTCATCAACAGCACGGCGCAACAGACTGTCTTCAATTGGCGACCAAGGCTCGCGCCGTACGCGGGGGTCTAGTGCCTCGGCCCACCGTGCTTGCGCTTGGACGCCTAGACGGTGACCGAAACGAGGGAGTCGAGGAATCTGCATGGTTGCAGTACTGGAATGGGGTGAAAGATCTTTTGTAGAGTCTGCTACTGGGACTTTGGAATATTGCTGACTCATGTTACTTTGGCCACGTTCGACATCCTTGATCACATGCTCCATGGCCAGTCGCTCGTTCTGTTGACATTCTCTGTCTTCTGTTGTAGAGATGAGTGGCAGTGGAGTCATCTGTAGGACGAGTTGATTCCAGGGGATGGTGGCAACGGTGGCATCGACCAAGTGCTCATATTCCTCGGGACTACCTTGAAACCAATCGGGGAATCCACGGGCACGACGCTCCTCAGGGTTATTGGGGTTGTTGAGAGCCATGCATTCGTGGAAGACATCTTTGATGGACCAGCTATTACCCTCTGGTAGAGAACGTGGCAGTGGCGGTGGTCGTAGGAGAGTCAATCCACCTTTCTCTGCGAGATATCGGTCAACCAATGCCATCAACTCTTGGTCCTCCTTGGCAGTCCAACGGCCACGTAGGATACCCAGCATCGTTGTAGTTTCAAGGCTGTGGTCAATTGTAGCTGAAGATGGCGAGGATGACGATGACGAGAGCGACGAGGGTGAAAAGTTTGAGGAAGCCACAGATGTATCTGAGAAGGAGGAGAGTATGGAATCTTGTGTTGTACTGGTGGGTGTAGTCGCACATGGCGTTTGGGTATGCTCAAGCGTCGATACCGAGGACGATGACGCGCTTCTTTGTCTGTTTGGAGAGTTCAGCTGCACAAGGATGGTATTATTGCTACTGTTGCCCTCGTTGTTGACGCAGTTGTTATTGATCTTGCGCGCACGACGCTGCTCGGCCAACACCTTTGACCAACGTGCGTGGCACTGAGTTGGCGAACGTGTAGGCACCTTCGACGAGATAAAATGCCAGTCTAACGCGGTGGATGGAAGGGTTGATGATGACGCGGGAGATGACGCTTGTCGGCGACGTGACATGGCCATCTCTACAGCTTCTGCCAGTTGGCGATCTTCTTGGACAGTCCATCGAGCATATGCAGTTGTCATTCTTCGCTTATATGAGGCTGGGTGTGGAAGAACATACGGTGGTGAAATGGAACGCGTATGTGGAAAAGCGGAAGAAAGTTCAAGGGGGTATGAGTCTCCGCAAGTAAGAGGATCCAGGAGCTTGCTCGACTCGCCGCCTAAAGACATGGAGAATCCCATCGCTTGGTTTGAAGATGACACTTCGTAAGGCGGTGCGAGTACGGCGTCTTGAGACAGCACCGAGGCGATGGAGGGTGTATGGAGAGAGAGCGTCGAAGGCGGAATACCGTTTACTGGCCATACCAGATGCTGTTGTTGAGGATGACAATGATGATGGCGTACATACGGCGGGGATGTCAGTGGAGGAGGTGGTGGGCAAGGTTGAATTTGGAAGCGAGTAGCATCACATCGTAGATGGTGGTGGTTGGTTTGGTTCTTTTTTTTTGAAAACGAGAAATAGTACTGAATCAGAAGAATGAAAACGTAAAACAAATGTGTATGCATATAGCAGACCATGATGGAAGAATAAGCAAGAAACAATCCTTACCTGCGAGACATCACACTGAAAAAGACTCGGTTGAGAGGCCCCAGTACTGGAGATCAATGGAGACACAGACATGCTGCTAACGGCGGTGGTACTTTGGGGGCGAGTAGGAAGACCATTAATCAGGCCTTGTAAAGAAAAGGAATTGGCTGTAGCTGGGAAAAGGCGCTGAAAATACGATTCAGTGTCAAAAGTATCCGTATTGCTACATGCATACTTTGAATCACAGTTAATCGGAACTGGCTGGATCGGTATTGTGGGCTGTACAGATGCATGGGAAGCATCAACTTGTAGATGGGCGCAACTGCTCACAGCAGGAGGCATAGAAGGGGTGACATGAGGAGGCGGAGGCTGCAGTGTTGATCGATCATGTGGCGCTTGCTGAACAGAACCTACCGTGGAAAATGAGGTTCCGAAAATTAAACTCTGCAAAAACGAGGTGTCGGCCGTGTCCACAGTGTAGTTGCCTTCGAACGCCAACCAAGGCTCGGTGGTGCTGCCAGCGGGCAGAGAGGCGTCTGTGCTTATGTGGGGTAAGATGGTGGATGCCAAGTTGCCAGGGCTAGTAACTGTACCAGAAACGGGCGTCGTCAAGAGGATCGGCTGCGACGGTTGTTTTTCACTATTTGCAAGAAATAAGCTATCTTCAAACGAGAGCAGTCCTGTCGTGTCGACAACTTGTGGCAGTAACGAAGTAGGTATGCTTTCGACCGTGTCAAGACCGCCACTGATGCTTAAATCGAGGGAGGATAAAGAGGCTGTCGAAGGCTCTGACAGAAAGGTTCTGATAGAAGCGATCGACTCTGCAGACTGATAAAGAGAGCTGGGGTCTTTCAAGGATCCCGTTGACTTTTCGTCAACGGGGCCTACACTGAGGTCGAGCTGATAAAATGGCTGCTTGGTGGCTGGAGAATAAGCAGAATCCGATCCTTGTCCAGAGAAAGCAAAGAAGGGCCTCGAGGTAGGGGTTTGAGTAAGCTGGGAATATGGCTGTACAAGTTGTTGGGTTGGAGAGCCACAGCTAGAAGGAGGTGTATCACAGTCATGCATTTCTAGCGAAGATGGAGAGGCGGAGGCAACGCCGCTCTTTGCAAGTGGCTGCGCAAAGGATAAGCTCAGGTCTATATCTTCCATGCTGAGATAAAGCTGACAAAGAAGGAAGGACCGACTGAATGAGCAGGTGGGTGTAGAGTGGGATTTTGCAGAATGAAGAAAAGAAAATGGCAAGAGTGGATAAGAGAGGCAAAAGCAATTCCAGGCATTGGAGGTTTGAGAAGGGCTTTTATTATCGACAGAGAAGAGATCAAGGTGGCAACCTTCGTAAGGGCTATTTCCACAATACCATAGTCGCGTCAGAGACTAGATTCACTACCATGGGTGAAATCAGATCGGTCGCGCATGGGTGGCTCTAGATATGGATTGGCTCTTCAAGCAAAGGCTGCTAGTTTGTTTGTATATGGTAACGTATCCACATCAGAGTCAAACTGATTATATTACCGAGCTGCTTGATGTCCCACCCAAAATCTCAGAAACACAGGAAGACATACTGTGGACTGTGTGTATTGTTTGCGCCATGGAAGTGAATGAGGGAGGAAAGTTTGCACTCAATTGTAAATCAAAGTTCAAATAAAGTGTTTCTTTGTGCGTTTGCCTTGAGAGGGTACACAAGAATAGTCTTGGCTACTCCTTCCTTTAAAAAGAGCGGGGTGAAGTTGAACACTGATCAGCTCACTGTTCCTTGGCAACATGAACGCAGCATGGAGTCATCTCTTGCGTAGACCCACAGCCAAACCTGTTTCGAAATATACCAGTGTACAAACAAGGTAAGAATGGGACATGGCTGAAAATGGAGCATGCTGTGTACCAAAAATCTGGCGCATTGGTAAGTCTAAAGCCCTGCATTGCTTGGTACGAGTTTGTTTGTTGTCCTTTCCAAGATTTGGCTGGGAGTTCCAACAAAACTAGTCAAATATTGAGGTCCTAGTAGAGCATGATGGTCATTGCCTTAGCAACTTGCTAATACGAGAGCCTCTGACCACAGCCCAGTTTCATTCTCCCTAGGATGACTCCCAGGCACTAGAGCACTAGCGGGATATGAAGAAAAAAATGTGGTTTAATAATGGCGAGGAAGGAAGAGAAGGGATCTAAATGGTATGTTACTTATATGTGTAGGTGAGTGAAAGAGAGTGGGTGAGCAGGTAGACTAGACATGTCACATTGGCGAAGTCTCATCAGATTTTTTTTGTTAAAACTCTGACAAAGAGCAAGGTTAGGGCAATTGGGATGTCCCTACATTAGTTTGGGAAGGAAGGTGTGTCTCGGTAGGACCCCAATCCCTCCAGGGTTTTTTCCCTACACTGTACTATTAAGAAGGAGTTTGTCACAAAAAGCAGTCTGCTGCTCAACAAAGCAAATAAAAAAATAAAAATTGATGCTGAAATAACCTTTTTCTCCACTTATTCACATCCTCCTCGACACTTTCCTCGCTCCAACCTGTTCTTGATTGCATGTTGAGTCGCTTCTCCGCCTTTTACTCCTTTCACGACCACCACTGCAGCCACCCCTTTCTCTTGCCCAGACATTGTCGTTCTTGGACCCCTTATCGCTCTCCTTCCTACGCAGCCATCAACAGCCCCGCGGGATTGATTCTCTCTTCTTCCCTTTCCTCTTTCCTGATTGAGACGCCAAGTCTTCACCATCCCGTCTCGTTGCCGAAACCAATATAAACAATAGGCAGACCCAAACGATAATATAAAGGGTCCTCTTACCTCTTTCCTCTTCGCTCCTCCCTCTATTACCGTCAATATTGGTTCTATCATATCACGCTTTTCCTAAATGACCAAAGAACACTCACCCTCACCCACTCGCGCAAAGGATTGTGGTATCTTCAGCGCAGCATTGGCTGTTGTACAACAAGTTCTTAACAGGCGCATCAACAGACACGCGCAGGAGTCCCTCGCTCGAGGTAGTTGCCTACCTGTTCTTCCACTATTCTGTCTTATGAATGAGTGCATACGACACGTTCAGGCCAAGATGGCGTTACTAAACTATCTTCTCCCTCCCTTTTTTTCCCGCTCCTTTCATTCCATGCTTCGATCGGCATTTGACTGTGCTTCCATGCCCCGTTTCTAGATATTGTCTGTGTCGCCGTCCGTCTAAGGTGCTCATTTATGTTGTTTATTGTTGTTCTCGTCCATCACTTTCTCACTGCTTGCTTACTCATACACAGGCGCTGAGGGATGGGAGAGATAAAAGCGTGGAAACTTTGAATGATGGATAGAAAACACTCACCCCGCTTAAACTCTGTCCTCCCTGGGGGATTGTATCTCTGGTTTTTGTGTTCGATCGGTCTCTTTTTTGGCACCGTGCTTGACTATAGATCTTCTTCGCTTGTGGACCAGCTCTTCTTAACAAGTAACGATGTTGCTCGTATCCAGTCTCTGTTCCATCATGTAAGTTAGATAATTTTATTTATTGCAATAGACACAAAGAATAGCGTCCAAAAAGTGCCTTGTTTCCTCTCCATTGTCAGGAAAAGAGAGGAGAAGAGGGCATGTGCGCACCTCGCCTCTGACAGGTCTTGTTGAAACAAGATACAAACAATAAGTTCTCCCAGAATTTCCAATCTTTCGAAAAAGGGAAGCAAATGAAACTCTCCCTCAATGTCGCCGTTGCCCTTCAATTGGCTCCGGTTGATGCTTTTGAGTTCTTGCCTCTATTCTTTTTCTCCTCTCGTCAATCTTAGTACTCTGTTGTGGGGGGTGTGGTTGAGTCCACTACTCGACTCACGACTAATTGCCCTGTCTCCTTCACTGCTCACCCACTCGTCTGCCCCCTCTTCCCCTTTCCGTTCCTTTGGATCACGCACGTTGACTAGTGTCTGTTGGGGCCCCATTGTTCTCTTCCAATAATCCAATGGGTCAAAACTAGTCAACATAGCTGTAAATTTGCTCACTGAACCAAAATGCATGCAATGTTCTGCCTTTATTTCTCTGCCCGTAAACCAATTTGTCATACACGCTGCTCATGACTATTTTTTATATTTTATTTTCATTTTTCCTAGTCGCAACGGTTTAGGCATCTTGACTTGTTGAGCATTGGAGAAGACCACGTCTTTGTGGTTCATCGGGCACTGCTCATGCAGGATATACAGGATTATCTCTCGGGATCTAACAAGTACCTACTCCGTGTCTTTGTCAATGTTGACCACCGCCTCTCCAAGCCTGCCATGGTAAGTGATACTGAGGAGGCTGAGGCAAAAGCGGGCAATGCCTCAAGGCATAAACTACACACATTCTGTCATGTCCCCACTCTTTGAAACGTTGCCGGCGTTATTCACTGATAAACTGATACTTTAATAATTTGATTTTTCTATTTTCTCAACCAGATCCCGGGCAATCGTTGTTACCCTCTAGAAGACTATGTGGCCAACGTATTGAGACCAGAGATGGAGCTGAGGATACAAACCTGGGACGACGCGGAGCGCTGTCGATCACCGCTCCCTGTCCCTCGCGACGTATCATTGGTGACGCTGACTGGCTGGATGCTTACATACCCTATTATCTACGTGATTCCCAAGAGCGGGCGGAGGAACATCAAGAATATGTACAACCACTCAGCGATTGACGACGACGATCAGCATTCGGATGAGACAGATGACGAAGGCGAAGGCGATGACGATGACGATGACTTGCAGGGTCGTAACTGCTTGGCGAACCACCCACTGGTTGTGACAAGGATAACTCTCGAGCCGAATTGCGATATTACTGGCTTGAGGGAACACGCATTCATGAGCTTTAGCTTCCCTGCTGACTTGGATCCCTCACCCAACGTCACCTGTGATGACGGCTGTCATGGAGACAAAACGACAAGGTCGGAACTGCCCCCTGCACGGCTCTCGCTGCAGCAGCCCCTACACAACAGTGATAGCCGACACCCATCACGGACCAACAGCACAAGTACACAGGCTAGTATTCGTAGCAGTATTAGCAGCAGCAGTAGCGTGGACTCTGTGTCCTCGCCGTTGACAATCACGCCTGCCGACTGCGAGCGTTTTTATCCGGATGACGATGACATTGAGAGTGCCGTGTTATCGCCGCGATCACCTGATGACATCACAGTTGCCACCAAGCATTTGAAAATAGCCAACACTGCAGCGATGGCGTCCACAGAGGAAGCTCTACCACTGTGTGGCAATCCACAAGCATCGCCCACAATGGATCGCACCAATCACCAGTTGGAACTTCAGGGGGCAGGGCATGCCGAAGTCGACAAGGAGGAAGAGGAGCAAGAAGTATGCGTCTTTGCGGCGGGAAGGTCATTCTTGCACCAACTCCATGTGCGATTCCAACAGCAGAAGATCTGGTCCACCTGGCAAGTTGGGCAAGAGACCGTGACTCTGCCAGTCGTGGCCATGTAAAAAAAAAATTACAAAGACAGGGGGAGAATCAACAGATTTGCACTTGTAATAGCCTAACTAGTATTATTATTATTATTATTTATAAAATCATAATGCGCAAGTTGTTTCTTATGAAAGCGGTGGGTGTGTGAGTGTGGGTGCTACAAACACTCTATCTGCTGTGCACCCAAAATGTCAAGTTTGGGTGATGAGGCGTGTGTTCAACAGGTACACCATGTCCACCCCAAGCTGGGAAGAGAGAAAAAAAAGTACAGGGTAATGCATGGGAGTTCTACCAATGCCTAAACTTTGTTTTTATTTTTCTCTCAGTTTTGTGTGTGAGAGTCTCCCTCTCTCTTCTTTCGCATCCATTTTCTTCCCATCCTCATCTCAGACAACGCTGAAGAGACCATTCTTTCTTCTCCTCCATCAATCTCTTTACTTTTCTTCCTCCACTTCTGCATCGTCGTCGACGGCGATACATCTCTCCTTGTCATTGAGGGCCAAGCTCCCACGTTGCTGCTTGGAATTTGATTGAGTTTTCCTTCCGAAAATACATTGCAACATCCTCCATGGCTGACCAACCTTCCTCGTCGTCTCCATCCACACAGCCGGTCGAGGCACCAGCAGACACCAATCAGCATGCCCATATTACCACTTCTCCACCAGGCCAGCAGACTGTGAATGATTCAGCGGCACCACCATCAGAGGCATCCAACCAAATGGCCTCAAACATTCATGCTGGCAATGATACCAATAATGATGCGTCTCCTGGCCAAGGTGTCTTGGCTGAAGCACCACCGCCAGCGCCAGTGCCAGCAGGACCTCAGCCTGCAGTTCGAAAACGTTCGCTCAATGATTACCGTCTCGGTAGAACACTTGGCGAAGGTTCTTATTCTACTGTAAGTTGAATCCAACTAGCGCTCCAGCTCACTTGCACGTACTCTTTCCAAAGAATGGGGTTGGGGGACAATGCGATTTTATTTTTTCTTCAAAGGACGAGATAAAAAAAAATTGGCGCGCAACAACCAAGAAACCAACAGGAAGCCCATCGGTGAGCAAACGAGTTTCGTACTACCACGAAGACCATGGAAAAATGGAGAAACACGGCGCAACAGTCTTCATTTGTAGCCATAGTTCACAGAACATTTGACGCTCTTTATCTTTGGTTGATGGATATTATCTTCCCAGTTGTATTGTCAGGAGTAATCAAACTACCAGAGGGATTGGGAATAGACGCACACCAGTGGATCACTAACAGTAATACCAACAACAACTCTAACCCAACAACTGCCTAAACAGCACGATGAAGAGAGACACAACATACATGCGCCTGAAAATAATGAGATGCATCCCATGGGTGGGTTGCTCTTTCTCTCTTTGCTACCCCTCTTCTCCTTCAAACGCCCTTCGGCCATCCCAGCTGAGCATCGGCTGAGGATGAATAGCGCGTTATTTTGGCATGATTTGATTACAGTACCATTTGTTTCTATATTCTGTAGCCCTCCCCACTTTCGCCTGTCGTCTGTCGGAGAAAGGAAAAGAAGGATGCAACAAAGCTATGTTTTATTAACCCGCATACTTTTTTTTTTTTGCATCGCAATCTTCCCCCTCCCTTTATCGTTTTGAACAATTGCTTCCAGGTGGTAGCGGCAGTCGACCTTTCCAACAACCGCGAATATGCAATCAAAGTACTTGACAAGCGTCATATTATTCGAGAGAAGAAGGTCAAATATGTCAACATTGAAAAGGACGTACTCTACAAGCTGGATCATCCTGGCGTTGTTAAGCTTTACTCGACATTTCAAGACAGTTCAAGCCTTTGTAAGTAGTCTTTGATCGCTCTTCCTCTACTCCTTTGTTCTCTCTCCCCTCCCCCCTTTACACCCACACACACACGCACACATATGCGACCTTACAAGTTGCTCTTCTGATCACTTTTCTTTCGACGAGTGTGATGTATCGTGTCTTTGACATTTTGCGCCAATGGAACAAAGATCAGCACACGATCAATCATGGGTGTGGCCAAGGATGTTCAGGCACGACCGAGCCTGATCAAAGCTGACCAGATCACTCCTCAGTAAGCCAGCTCATCATGAGAGATGATGATACTCTCATCCACCTCTATTCCTTTGACCCTAAACGACGAGAATGATCACGTTCACGTTATGGAGTTGCTGTGATGCTACCTGGACTTGGGGAGTATCCCCAGCTTTCTGGTTCCGTTTTGCTTGAGATGGTTGCATGCACGAAGGGCGGAAGGAAGTTGCAACTAAATGAGCTCTCAACTGCCCGTTACAGAAACTGCACGATTTGGTTTATTACTCGAGACACAATGTATATCAGGATTTGTACAGTCATCTGCATGAATAGCAAAGCAGGAGCATCCTTGATGACATCGATACAGGAACAGAGTATAGGAAAAGAGAGAAACAGGCGCTGACAGGAGACAAAAGAACAAATTGTTCAGGAGAGCTCTTGTTTGATTTTTTCCAGGGAGCAACTTGCAGATTGGAAACAGCTCGTAGTCTTTCTTCGACCCTTTTATCTGCACCTCATTTGCCGACCTAGGAGTCAGCGAGGAAAGGCGTGCCGAACGATTGTTTAGTTGCTGGGGACACAACGTGGTGAAGACACACAAGAAAGAGAGGGCTTTTGCATGGTGATACACTACTCTGTTGCAAATGCTTCAGTGACTGCAAGGGGAACCTTGCGTACATGGAAACACGGGGTTAGAATATTCACTCGAAGACTGGCTAATTTACGAAGAGTTTTGTCTAACAACACTTCCTTTTCTTCAATCTCGGCATAGACTACGTCTTGGAGGTTTGCAACAATGGGGAATTGTTGACCTATATCAAAAGGGTACATGCTTGATCATGCACAAAATAGCTTAGCCGACACAGCTTGGAAATATCAAAGAGCACACACTAACAATATCTTTTTTTTAAACTTATAGTTGGGATCTTTTGATGTAAACTGCACGCAGTTTTACGCTGCCCAAATTCTCTCTGCTGTGGAGTATGTCCACTCTCAGGGAGTCATTCACCGTGATCTCAAGCCGGAAAAGTATGCTATCATATTTGTTTTGCTGAAATATTATTTGCTATTTATGGATACATTATTGACGCTAGTTTTTATTATAACCTTTTCTCTAGTATTTTGATGGATAGTCGCATGTACATCAAACTGACAGACTTTGGAACAGCAAAAATACTGGAGTCTTCAGAGGATGGTACCGAATCAGATCGAGCCAATTCGTTTGTCGGTACGGCGGAATATGTGTCACCGGAACTGCTGACGGAAAAATCAGCATGCAAGAGGTAATTGTTTTTTCTCTATTATGGTCTTACAATAGCTCACGTCGGCTAAACAAGCTCTAGTGAAGACTCTAACATCAGTTCACCCCTATTTTCAAAATGCAGCTCGGACTGGTGGGCATTAGGTTGTATCATTTATCAGCTGCTTGCAGGAAGGCCACCCTTCAAGGGGTCCAATGAGTACCAGACCTTCCAGAAGATTGTCAAGCTTGAATACTCATTCCCTCCAGGATTCCCCCGAACGGCAATGGATATCGTTTCGAAACTTCTGGTGCTAGATCCCAACCAGCGGTTGGGAGGCAATGGACGTGTCGAAGAACTTAAAATGCACGAGTTTTACCATGGTGTGGACTGGTCGCGGCTTTGGAAGGATCCAGCACCCAAGCTTTTACCGTACTTGCCACCTACCCCGACACACAATCATGAACCGCTGAGGAGCGATCATGATCCTGCTAATGATCTTTGGAGCCATTTAGATCGGATTGTTGAGCGCAAGTTGGACGAGATGATTCAGAATGGCGACATTGATCCATATGAAGGACACGAGGAGCAGCCCATTCAGAGACGAGTGGTGAATGCAGACGTTCATTACAGCGACGACGACGACGACGGGCCAGAACCAGATGACGGTATTGCTTATGCAGACCCTCAAGACGAGTACATGCGCCAGCTCGCCCTCAATGGCCAGCACTACCAGCAGCATTACCAACATCAAAGCTACCACCATACTAGCTACCATCCTCCTGCAGCTCATGACGAGTATCAACAGCACGCACACCACAGCCCTCAGCCCTCAACGCACTCTGAACCAACATTACCGAAGACAAATCCTGACCAGACGGTACCCACATCGCCTTCACTTCCAGTGGCCGACTCTGCTCGTGTTGAGGATGAGTTAGGCCCTCTTAACCCCTCGCCAAAGCCAGGAAATAAGAAACCGCGTAACGTTTTTGCGGCTTTGTTTTCTTCTTCTTCCTCGTCATCGTCGTCACAGGACAAGCAAGGTAACTCAAAGTCGTCCAAGCGTCAGTCTCGTCAGAGCTTTAGCAAGTACCGTGCCAGTCGGGATTTGAGTGACAAGAGCCTTGCTAACGCTGCCCTGTCCATGACACCACTGTCAGGATCAACATTCGAGGGCGTTATCCAACCCGTTCCAGAGGCGATGTCACGAGAGAACTCGAGTATGTCGCTCGGCGTGACGGCGCAAGAAGTAAGCTCGCAGACACGGAAGGCTCGCCTGGAACTTCAAGTCAAGTTTTCGCCATGGTAAAGTACTAGAGTGTCTCTGAAGTCCACTTTTCTCGGATGTTGCTCTTTGTAGCATCTTGCTTGAATGAGAGTACTATTTTGCTCACTTTTTTTAATGTCAACCCGCGTTCCTTTTTATAGGAGCAAGTTTCTGCTGCCAGATGAGCTGGTGTTGTACCAGTCCCCCATCTTGAAACGTAAAGCATTCTTCTCAAAGAGTTGTTTTCTTGTGCTGACAGACTACCCTCGCTTGCTGTACTTTGACGACTCGAACCAAAATTTCCGCCGCCAGTTCTACAGCAATACGATCATTGGATTTAGCTACGCCCAGCAACTGCAGATCCGAAACCAGCTTCTTCTCCAGATCCAGTCTCAGTCACCACACCAACCATCGCTTGCACGCTTGGGTGCCACATTAGAGGAAGGAGAAGAGCTGACACCCCCACGACCTATAGGCAACGGAGGCAGTTTCCAACATGCTCCATCATCGAATACGTCTCTCTCGTCGCTGCACTTGCAACCGCCAGCAATGCCCGCAGCCACGACACCTGCGTCGTCATGCTCCTCTTCCTCTGTATCGCTTGCTCCAGCCTCCTCGGCGACAAGCAAAGGCCAAGCCTCCAATAATCATCACACTCATCTTCAACAGCCACAGCAACAGCGACTTTCGATCTCAGGAAGCCCAGCAATGACCCCTCTTGCGGAGAGTCCAGTCGATAAGTCGGCGCCAATGGTCCCAATGCGGCCTGCCCAACGTCCGCGCCCACCACCACCAAAGCCCCCACTCAAGGGCGAGGTGCAGCTTCAGTCGAGAACGATTGTAGAGCTCAAAGGCAAAAAGTGCTTCTTCATCCATACGTCCAAGAAGAGTTTGTACTTTGAAGAGGTTCCCCTTCCGTCGTCAGTAATTCGCAGCGGAAGCGCCGCCACCCTTTTACCATCATCCTCACCAGCTACGCCATTGCCTACCCTTGCAACCAGTGGCAGCAACTCCAACAATGCAACGGTGGCTGTTGATTCGCCTTCGACTTCAACCTTGGGTACTCAGTCCGGTACTCAACAAGGAGGGGCTTCTTCCGGTACCAGCACACCCAACCCAACGGGCCTCCAACCAGTCAACATTGGTGACGCCAAGACATGGGTTCAAATCCTTGAACGCACCATTTTTGAGCTCGTTGAGGAACAGTCCTCGTGAACAAATGAAAAGATCTACATCAGGCGTACCTCTCCCTCCCCCCACCATCTCCCTCAAAGGAGATAGATACCAATAGCGGTTAATAGAAAGAGAAAAAATAATAATAAAAGTAATTGGTTTATAATAATATCCAGAGATCGTCGATTTCATACTGTTGAGAAACATATGGAAAGAGCGTGATGACGACTACTATTGAAAACAAAATCAAAGTCGTCCTCGCTACTTTGTAAACACGCTGAAAGAAAGCTCGATTAAAGACAGCAATCTCCCACATTACCATGCCAAACGCGTAAATCTTCGTTGGGTACTGTGAGAGGTGGTCTATGCTCACCAACTCGGAAGACATCTATTGTATCGGTAACAAACGACTTTTCCAATCATGGTCATAAAGATGCAGGTGTCGTTGACTGGGTAACCTCGGTAGCGTGAGTAAAATTTTGCCGGTTTAGGCCGATCACACACTCTGTCTGGATATATGTGGGCCCAAAGGCGGGTCTCTTTGGGTCAGCCTCTCTTGGACCGTTCAGTGATCGCGATTATCTGACGAATCTGGGAAGAAGAGTGGGACTGTAAAGTGTGCTTCCGAGGACCTGCCACCGGCAAGTTCCTAAACGATATCCTCGCTTCCATAGTGATGTATTATTCTATTAAAATTGAACGACATGAAAAAAGTCTGATCGCACCAAGGCGCCAAAGCCATACTGAATAAAATATCCTCCAATGTTGCATGTATGCATTTCGAGGCATGTTTTTTCCTATTCCACGGACACAGACATGTCGAACACATTTTGTTCTTGAAAGAGTCGTTTCCAAAAAAAGCAATACCAATGGTCTTCTTTTGTAACGTTTATCTGTTATCCAGTTCGATCTCTGGGAGAATGCGTTAGCCAATGCGGTAGGATTGATTTTTGCTTGCCTCTGCTTATGGGCACTAACCTTCTGATAGTACGCGGAAAGGGATCGTATTTCGACAAGTCGAGATATGGACTGTCTATTGTATGATATACCTGTCGTTACTGTAGATGCAGCCTTATTCACGCTTCGCTAATCTTGGCGACTAGCTTTGGTTCAGGTATAGGGTCGTTGTTGCCGATGACGAGGGAGCTAGGGCCTTATGTTAGTACTTTTCACCAAAAAAGAAAAATGTAAATTCTGTAACAATCAAGGGTCAACTAGGGGGACAGTACCAGGGTATTAGCTGGATGTGAGTCGGCGTTATTTGGGTGCGGATCGCTCAGCGGTCACAGCAAAAGTTTAAAACACCTTTTTCGCTCATGTCCTATTGCACAAGACAACATCTGGAAGTTAGCGGGGTACAACTAGTGATTCTAACCTGACACGAATTAACTCGGTTGGTCAATATTTTTGGACTAACCTTGGTCAACCTGGTTAACCTGGTTAACCAATATGCTAGTATATGATAAAACGAGATAGCTTATGAACAAGAATGCGCCGTAGGAGAGTGAGCAGAATGTTAAACAGTGCCATGGCATGTCTATGGAACGGGTCCACTTATTCACGTTGTTCATGAGATCGATCTCGTTTTATTTTCCAATCTAGTGGTAATTTCTGTGCCGTGTTCTAGGTTGTCCAGTCATGTCACCAAGCTACACCAAGGGTCTAGGTCCTTGATAAATTCAACAATGTTGGAAACTACATATAATTTTATCTCCTGTTCCCCCAATCACTGCACATTATCATTTTTGAACATATGAGATTATGTGTAGTTCCCCCGATATTTGCCATTCGAAGAACGCCAAGGTATTATCATGTTTTCGTATTGCCCTAGACTCTCCTTTTTCGTACTAGAAGTCCTCGAAGATGGCCGCCACAAGGAAAGTGTGGCTACAGGATAAATATTGGTAACGCCTAGGAAAATGTATCATGATTGGACATTCTTGTATTCATGCGATGCATGAGTTCAAGCGGCCGAGTTATCTGCTGGAAGGGAGACGAAACGGAAAGAAATAGGGAGCGAGACTTACAGCATCCAGTTTCTATGCACAAAAGCCATTGGATAACATCATGCCTACGTGTGCAACTAGTAGCATATTGCTTTTGCTGTCGTCTCTCCACCTATGTACTTTGAGTTTAGGAGCCTAGAGTGTCTATGTTGATTAAGAGCTGGTATCTTTTGTCATAATGACTTCAAAGTGCCATAGATTATTTTCATAGTAACAAACAAGGTAGACTCACATCAGGCACACTTGTTAGATCTGTCTGGCGGGACCATGTCTATTTTGTACTCATTTTCAATCGAAGCGTCCCTCTGGTAGCAGCCACTGATAGTTACCCTTTTCTAAGTATGACACAACCTTTTCAAATGACAATTTCCATCCAAAGACTCTTGACACAAATAGAAACGTCCTTCTGTTTGAGTAAGTTACAGATATCAAGAATTCTAACTCTCAATCATAATAATCAGATATCAGGGATGTATTCTCATGTAGTCCGGGAACGTTTGAGAAATGCCAAGCGCTGTCTCGAGTCCTCGTGGCCTTGTTCTGCCGCCTTCTCGTACCACTCCAACGCACGATCCACGTTTTTCAATACACCCCGACCTTTCTCATACATTCGACCGAGGTTGTGTTGAGCCGCCACATACCCTTTGGCTGCCCCTTCAAGATACAACGAGATGGCTTCTGAGTCGTTTGTTGGAGTTCGGTAGTCTAGAGACGTCAGCCACTCAGTATGGAAAATCCCTGCCGGATTTCCATCAACAGAAGCTTGGATCAAAGCAAGGGCGTTTTGATCATCTCGCTCTACACGGATTCCAAGCTCATACATCGATCCGGGGTTGAAAAAGGCAAAGTGATTGCCTTGTTCTACACTCTTGGAATACCATTCCAAGGCGAGTGTGTCGCTCTGTTCGACTCCACGACCATTCTCATACATACATCCAAGGCTGTTCTGTGCGTTTGCATTCCCTTGATCTGCAGCCTTACGATACCATTCTACTGCCTTGACATCGTTCTGTTCGACTCCACGACCATTAAAGTACATCCATCCAAGGTTATACTGTGCGTTTGCATTCCCTTGATCTGCTGCATTTCGAAACCATTCTACTGCTTTAACATCGTTCTTTTCGACTCCACGACCATTAAAGTACATTGATCCAAGGCTGTTCTGTGCGTTTGCATTCCCTTGATCTGCAGCCTTACGATACCATTCTACTGCCTTGATATCGCTCTGTTCGACTCCACGACCATTAAAGTACATCCATCCAAGGTTATACTGTGCGTTTGCATTCCCTTGATCTGCTGCATTTCGAAACCATTCTACTGCTTTAACATCGTTCTTTTCGACTCCACGACCATTAAAGTACATTGATCCAAGGCTGTTCTGTGCGTTTGCATTCCCTTGATCTGCAGCCTTACGATACCA
>JAAAIY010000329.1:0-30181 GCA_016098105.1 Actinomortierella wolfii
ATAATCTCGTATGCCCTTATCAACGTTATGTTGAGAATCTGCGAACACTCATGCTTCGTGGAATCGCGCCAGAATTGCTTATCAAGATGTTGCCTATTCATGCGCCCGAGACATTTGCCCATGTTGGCGACATCATCATCACCACAGTCGCGTCCCAGTGGAGTGCCATCCCATCTCGGACGAAAGAACGCTTGGCCTCGTATATCAATGACCCCTCGGGCCTCCTTTTGCCCATCATCATGCTTTTGAACAGCAGTGCCGCTGCTGCTGCCTTTCAGTCGCCGCAAGAACAAAAGCTCTCGAGGCAGCCAATACGGCGCATCTCGTAATACCAATCAAATTCTCCTCTGTCGTCTTCTTCCCTAAACAAACTTAGTAACATTTTCTCAAAACCTCCCATCCTTTGTACACGTATTGTATACTCCCACACCCACCATGCACATATTGATATAGTCTTTGCTTTATTTTTTCTCTATTGAAATACGTCTATCTCACACTATTTGATAAAGTAATGTTTTTTTTCGCCACAAATCTTGCTATCATTTCCTTGTTCTAGGATATTTTATGCTTGTAAAACGTCAGTCGTGGTGACAGTAGCAACAGTAGCAGCAGTAGCGGTAGCAGTGTTAGTGGTGATCAAGGGTGAAAGGACGGAGGATTCGAATGGCGCCGTCGATCGGTCGATCATGACGGCGAAATCGGGGCTGGCAGAGATCCACTTGGCGCAGCTGTCACGCTTAAAAGCCTCAAAGTCCCATTCGCGCGTCAGATCCAGATGCTCAAGTGGACCGCTAAAGACATAAGCAAAGGCGTCGATCACAGTGCCAGCAGCAATATCTCCTTGTTTGGGGTGGACGGCGTATTTGGCAGGAACAGGATCGAGGACAGTGACCTTTTGCACGGATCGTGGGTACTCCTTGAGAAAAAAAGGAGAGGAAGAAAGAAAGGGGGGGTGGGCATGGGATGAAGAGACAGTTCATGTGATAAGTGTGTTGATCTTCGGACCTGAAAACGTGGGCACACACCATACGAGCCAGCGAAGATCGGCGTGGTCGCTTCTTTTCTTCCTTGTTAAGTGAGACATAAAAAAAATTTAACCAATGAGCAGAGAAATCCCTTACCGAGCCTTCAAACTGATCAAGTCGATGGCGCTCAATTTCTGAGTGACCAAACACAAGTAAGCCTTCGACAATACGAGACGGATCCTTGGCGGGAATCATCCCAGGATACGGTTGGGTGCGGTACGGATGCCGGATGAATCCTGAAATCGAGGCTCGCACAGTATAATGATCAGCTCCAGGTTCGGGCCTTGTGACAGCATCAAGGACACGACGGTCCATCAGTGAGCCGTAGAAGAAGCAAGGATGTGCGTTAGACATGGTGTATAGAGAAATGAAAGGGAGGGGATGATTGCGAGGAATATGTGAGAAAATGTTGGGAAGAGACCATTTATACCAAGTAGCCTTACTGGCTGTACCTTAACCTAATTGTTACACAAAGGTAGACTCATCGTGAGTTGAGAAAGAAATCGGGAGGCAGTGCGGGGTTGTTGCCGAACCACACACCATTCAATATGCAATGCGAGTGTACGCCTTCTGCATTGCCAAAGGTTATCGGATAGGGGATGTCCTTTTTTTCTTTTGTTTATTCTACACAAGTACAAAGGATGACGGTGCGTGGGCGTAAAACTACTCTTATTCTTCATCGTCTCATTTGACATTCTAGAGTCCATTGCGACATATCATTTCATGGAGTGCCTCGATAGAGGATGCATCTTTGACCTTGCCACGCGCCAACTGTGGCTGGCCACCGCCCTTGCCTCCTACTACATCGAGCACACTTTTGAGGACCTTGCCGGCGTGCAATTTTGGGTGCGTGGATTGATCAAGGGTGACAAGGATATTGCCGGCCCAAGTGAGGATGTGGACTGATGCGGGGTCCTGCTCGCGAATGTAGTTGGCCTTCTTTGTGTAAAATTCTTGGTCTTGGACATCTGCGTCCAATTCGTGAACTTTCACTTGGATGCCATCACCGCCTTGAGACTGGAGCAGACCGACAACAGGTGGTTTTGCGGAAGGCGTCTTGACCAGCATGTCGACAACCTGGTTGTACTTCTTTGACCACTCCTGAAGAAGATCTTTCATCTTCTCCACCTTTTGATCTAGTCCGCCTCCAGCAGCCACCCCTAGTGATGATGAGGCTACGGCAGTCTCTGTCGCATTCTTCTTAGTCTTCTGCGTGGTGGCATATGCTTTCAAGTCTTGGTTCAGCTTGGCCACAAGATTATCTTGCTCGATATAATACTGGACGGCACTCTGTCCAACAATCGCTTCCACTCTCCGAGTACCTTGAAATGTAAAACATGTTAGAATCGCGCTACCTTAATACATATTTTTCTACAAATAATTGCATTAATGACAAGAACCTACCAGCTGCAACTGAACCTTCGGAAATGATTTTAAAGGGGTAGATTCTCGACAGATCATCAACATGGGTACCGCCACAGAGCTCCATTGACACCTCAGGGAACTGGTAGTGTAATTTTGGCAGACAGAAAAAAATGATTAATGATTGGCACAGAAAGTGATCAATATTGTACCAGAGAATTTGTAAACGAAAGGAGCAATGGCTTACATTAACCACACGAACAAGTTCTCCATACTTCTCGGAAAACACAGCAATCGAACCCATATCGATCGCTTCTTGCAAAGGGTATTCCTAGAAGTGTCAGTGTCGGAAAGGAAAATCTGGTTATAAAAAATGCTCTGGTAATGGCTTCATCGCATTTTGTTGCAGTCTATCGTAGTATACCTTGATTTCGGGTGCAAGTCTTTGCACTGCAACTGTGTTGATCCAGGTCTCAATTTCTCGAATTTGATCCGCAGTCAAAGGCTTTCCGTGTGTAAAGTCAAATCGTAGCCGAGATGGCTCGACAAGAGATCCTAGTCATCATCACACAAAACAGGTCAGACATACCATGTGTTACTGCAGGTCATCTACCAACTATTCTTGTCATTTCACAACCTCCGCGAGAAATCTCTTGTTACCTGCTTGCATAATTGGCTTGCCAAGAACTCGGCGCAAAGCCGCATTCAGCAAGTGTGTGGCACTATGGTGAGCTGCTGCTCCATCGCGGCGGGATTTGTCTACAAACGTTGAGATCTGGAATCCCTTACGCAAACACTGCAGATCATCTTCGACGCTGTTCTCGTCAGTGGGCTGCACACGGATGGCAATGCCCCTCTCATATGGCGAAAAGACATCAATCACCTTCCACTCGCTTCCATTGGCCAAACGGAGACGACCTGTGTCAGGGACCTGTCCACCACCGAAGCCATAGAAGGGGCAGGGGTCAATTGCCAGAATCATGTCATGACTGCCATCTTCAGCAGGCTGAGCCGCTAGTACTGTCGCTGGCTGATCTGAAAGCTGGTGACTATCATAGCCTGAGAACTGGGGGAAGATGCCCTCATCCTTCCACGCAAGCGTCTTGGTAAATGCTGGACTGGAGGCATTCTTCCAGGAGGAGCGTCCTTTCTCTTGTTGCTTTGTCTTGAGCGCCTCCACTGCAGCCAAGTCCACCTTCCAGCCTCGTTCTTGGGCAATCAAAACGGTCAGATCCAGAGGGAAACCATATGTGTCATAAAGTTTAAAGGCTACTTCAGGTGGGATCTCCTTGGTGCTGGAAAGATCCTGTTGCTTGAAGACTGGCTCCAGGAGAGCTAGACCTTTAGATAGTGTACTCATAAAAATTTCCTCCTCATGCTGAATAACGCTCTTGATGGAGTCCTGTCGGGTCGCCAACTCAGGATACGCGCTGTCACCAAGTGACTCGAGCAAGAATGGGTATAGGTCCGTCATGAATGGCTCTGAAATATATGTACAAAAGAACGAATCAACTCATCTAGATTAGAATGGTTGGCTCATATCAAGAAAACAACATGAGGCAGATCACATGAAGCATATCATACTTGTGAATCCAAGCTGGTTTCCGGAGCGGAGAGCCCGTCGGATGATTCGCCTTAGTACGTAGCCGCGTCCAACATTACTACAATGGAAGAGAGCAAGATTAGATAGGAATTCATGGCGACATAGCCTATAGCTGATATTAGAAGTATGATCGTGGCCAATCTGCTACCCTACCTTGGAATAACACCATCTGCAATCAAAAAGCACATGGCACGTAAGTGATCCGCAATAATCTTGTGATGGGGTGTCAGAGTTTTCTCCGAGAGTTCATCAGCAGTGATGCCATGTTGCACCATGACTTTCTGCAAGCCATTGAAGATCGGGACAAAAGCATCGGTTTGAAAGTTGTTCTCTTTGGACTGAACAACAGCTGCCAATCGTTCCAGACCCATGCCAGTATCGACACAGACGATTGGAAGATCCTCCAGTCGCCCTTGGTCGTTTCGGTAGTACTGCATAAATACCAGGTTCCAGATCTCAAGCCAGCGATCTTCTCCAAGACTGTCATCCTGCGTGTCCCAAAAAATTTCTGTGCAAGGTCCGCATGGACCAGCACCATCGCCCATTGACCAAAAGTTGTCTTCAGGTCCACAGCGAAGAATTTTCTCTTCAGGAATGTGCTCTTGGTTTTTCCAAATGTCAAAGGTTTCCTGATCTGTTGAAAGTACTCTAAGATCAAAATGGATTTGGAAGGAGAATGGGGAATGAGTACTCAACCGCTGTTTCTCGTACTTCATTATTAGTCACAAATTGTACTTGCAGGAAGCAATGTCAGAGTAAGAGAACCTACGTGACTCTAAGGCGATCCTTGGGCAACTGAACAACATCAGTCAAGAAACTCCATGCCATCCGTATAGCCTTTTCCTTGGAGTACTCGCCAAAAGAGAAGTTGCCGAGCATCTCAAAGAATGTGTGGTGACGGGGCGTGTACCCAACATTATCCAAGTCATTGTGCTTGCCTCCGGCACGCATACACTTTTGTACTGAGGTAGCCTGCTTGAAGGGGGAGATGGCTGGATTGCGGAAGTATTCTTTAAACTGTACCATGCCTGCGTTCGTAAAAAGCAGCGACCGATCATTATGTGGGATCAAGCTCGATGACTTGGCTGGGAAATGGCCGTGCTTCTCCACAAAAAAGTCTGTAAACTCCTTTCGGATCTCCGGTGTACTCATCTGCCGAAGATATCGCCGAGACGAAGTTGAAAATTGGTGAAACGAACTGATCAGAGGCTGTGAGTCCTGATTGCCTGTGACATGTTTCAAGTTGATTGTCCACGCTGGTCTCAAGGCAAATGCCCGGAGAAATGGGCGGGAGTTCCGTGCGGACAACATCTTTCCGGTTTGAGGAAGGAATGAGGGAAACCAAAGCTTGGGCAAAAATGAAAAAGGTACAAACGCCTTGTTCACGTGACAAATCGTATTGGTGGCGCGAGCTTTTTCGTGTTAAATCCTTGAGCGGATCTGACAAGATTTACGGAGTGACCAAGCTCTCCCTATTATTATTGTGAGAGCAGTAAAGCGATGCCAACAGATACTCTCGGGAAGTACTATAAGGTCAGTTGACTCTTGAGCATTGTGTACAGGTGTGCTCTGTGTCACTTGTGGTTTGCCCCTGGAGAAAAAAAAAAGGTCAATCCACATATCCACATGTCTAATCGCTTTGAAGTAAGGGTCGAGTCTGAAGTTCCAATATATATTTCTCCTGTTTGTCTATTTGTCGTTTGACCGTTACTAGAATATGATAGACCAGAAAGAAAGATTGGGACAACCATTCTCCCATCCATTCTTTAACGCCCGTCTAACCGAATAGCGTTAGAGATGGTAGTAAAGAGAACGATCTTCAACCCAGAATTTAGGTTTGAAAGTAGCCCACGTCTAGAACTCACCCATCTCTTCCTGGTATTCGTGAACGCTACTTACAAGTTGCTCCCTGTTGCCGGAGAACATCGTATTGTGTAATCTTAGCATAAAATTCTCCAGAGCCCCTATCACTGCGTACTCTAACTCGAGTATTGTCGAATACAATGGGGAGGGGGAAGGAGCAACATGGAATTCAGTTATAGACTCGATGTATGCGACAAGGATTGACCACAAAAATGACGAAACTTTTTCAAGAGTGTCCTACATGATTGTAAATTAGGAGTGTTTTGGTACAGTGTGTGTCCTGATCGCCGATACGTGTATGTGGAGGCTCTATACGTAGTAGCATAGCTACATTATGTATTGCATTGGAGTTTGATCAAAGCTCCAAGTCTTTGGTGTGTCTACTAATCTTTCGAAGAGTAGCAGCTACACCGTGCATGTTGAGGCTCATTCCAGAGTGTGCACGTCCGAGGACGAAAAAATGGGTATCGAGAGTGAATGAGTGTATTAGATAGGAGATTGTGAACGATTGCCTACTCATTGTCGAACAAGATGGAGTCAAGGAGTGAATACAAAAAGAGAAGAGAAGAGACAGGAAAAATAAAGGGGCACAGGGTCAACTTTACCTGTAGTACCTTCTTATCCTCTCTGATACATATACACAAAACATTTTGGAGGGAGAAAACAAAAGAAAGAAAAGATGGAAGGATGACAAGACGCGCGGACGGGAAAAAAGAGAGGTGGTTCGCTTCAGCAAGAGCCAAGCGAAGTAAGGAGGTCGTAGCGTGCATTGGCCACGATACTGAGTTGCGTAGCAAGGTGGGAAGTACTGTCGGTGAGGTGGCAGCGGTTTTTTTTTGGGGGGGAGTATGATGACTTTTGCCACCCTGGTGTGCCCTTGAGTCTGCGTCCTCTCCCTCCTTTCATTTCCAGTTTGCTTTTCCACTCTCCCTCCCTCCTACAGATGGGATGATTGCAGTCAGCTGGACGCAGGGCACTTTATCGTGCACAACTGCATTGCCTATCTCCGCCTACTTGCCTGTGCTCCTCCTTTGGCGTCTCTTGGTTATGCGTTGTGGTGCCATGGCAGTTGTGGATGACCGAAAGCTCAGGTCAAAGTACCCCTGAAGAATAGGAACTTTTTTTCTCATCTCAGCTGTTGAGCGTTCTTGCTCAAAGAAGTACAAACAGAATCGGATGGGGGGGGGGGAGGAGGAGAGGGGAGATCGTTGCTGAGTGGTCGAAGAAGGAAAGTAGAGAGAGGGGAGGACAAAGTGAGAGCAGGCCTTGCACGACATTTGCATGCGCTACTTTGGTGCAGTGGCATTGTTCATTCATCTTTCTTCCCCTTTCTTCACCTTCCCTCCATTCACACATCCACACACTCTTGTGTTGTATCCCTGCCCATTGGCACATTCCTTCCCAGACTCCCTCATTGCACGCTAACTGCGAAACCCTCTCCCCCCGTTGTCTTGGGTCTTTTTCCAGGAACTGAATCCGTGACTGCGGTGCCCTGATACTCTCTGTCTTCTCCACACGCACCCCCCACGCGGCACCTTCCTCGGGCATACACACACACTCACGCATTACACCGTTTGGCCAACTGTTGTCTCGGTTGTTGTTTAGACCACGCAATACACCATCGAGAGACACGGATAGGCAAAACACAGGCTGAGAGAAACGAGAAGACTCCTGCCCATTCCCCCCCCGAGAACACTCGATAAAATAACATTGGTTCCCAGGCGCCTACCTTCTCTCTCTCTATACCCTTCCTCTGATAAACTGCATCTCAACTACCCGGCCTATCTGGCCAAAAGAACCTCCAATTGTTTCCTTGCTTAGCTCCCTCACCCTTCCATTACTCCACTTTGCACCAGTCAGCCTACTTTTTTTGGCTGCTGCATGCCACACTCCAACGTTTTGATCACTGTTGGTAGAGTGTCCGCCCTACAACTCAAGTGTCCAGCCCTCCAGGATAGCCTGTCATCATGTCCCACGGATCCACTAGAGTCGGCAACTTTGTACGTCTCCACCAGCCTCCCCCACACATACCCTTTGAAACTGATGCTTTTCTGTACTAGAACCTTTTTTAGGTCTAAGAGTCCACCTTTTCCTCATCTGCATGATCTGCAAACTGAGCAATACCAACATATGCTCATTGTATTACCTGTTTCTTCATCCTCTGTTGCGATGACATGGTACAAAAATGGCATAGGTACTAGGCGACTGTATCGGGAAGGGTGCCTTTGGCTCCGTGTGGCGAGGACTGAACCTTGAGACTGCCACAACAGTGGCAGTCAAGCAGGTCAATCTCGCCGGCATCCCACCTGCTGATTTGGCCAACATCATGGTAGGACTCTTCGTGTTTGGACAGGGGGATCTAGAAACGGAGTGAGGTGTTTGTGCGCCTATTTACATTGATTGACATGTGTTTTCATACACCAAACCCTTACTCTACGCCCACAATTCGTTGCTCGTTGTCACCCTTATGTTCCTCTGACAGATGGAAATAGACCTACTAAAAAAATTGAATGTAAGTCCTCCTTGGGCGCTCACGGTGTGAAAAATGATACATTCTCATGCCATCAAAAACTGGACTATCCTCGACTGAGGTCAATGCGTGGCATGCAGTCCTGCCTGTTTCTGCATCGAACATGCTAGTCCGCTCACGCGCTCCTTCCCCTGTCTCTGTTGTTGATTTGTTTGATGTTATTGTTATAATTCGACTCATAGCATCCAAACATCGTCAAGTACATTGGGTTCGAAAAGACGACAGAATACCTTAACATCATTCTCGAGTAAGACCACAAGTGCCACAATCACCTCACCTCTTCCTTTTTTTCTCCTCTTCACCGTAAGCAAAAAGAAGCATCCCCCCTACGCTGCGTACTAACATATTTTCCATGTTGGTTCTGAAGGCTCTGTGAAAACGGGTCCCTTCGAAATCTGATTAAAAAATTTGGCAAGCTACCCGAACATTTGGGAGCAATGTATATTTCGCAGGTGCTCGATGGGCTCATCTATCTGCACGATCAGGGTGTGATTCACAGAGATATCAAGGGCGCCAACATCCTTGCTACGAAAAATGGCCTCGTCAAACTTGCCGATTTTGGTGTCGCAACTCTTTCTACAGACGTAGGCGACGTGAATGTTGCAGGAACACCATATTGGAGTAAGCTCTTTTGTTTTGCTGATGCATGCTCAAACAGCTGACCTTTTTTTGGGTTGCCGCGCAACCATGATCGAAATTTTGAGTTTGAGGGGTCATGCCCATGCATACACGCCCTATGGTTCGGTATGCTTATGTAAGCTCTCTCTCACCCACACCTTTGTGTTCACAAACATGTAGTGGCACCCGAGATTATTGAGTTGACAGGAGCCACGACAACTTCAGACATATGGTTCGTTCATGTTCATGTCCTTGTGAGAGAGTGTCATCTAATGGTAATATACATGAGCACGGTTATTTACCTTTGAGACGCCACTCTCTTTCGGCTGTTATTATTCTAGGAGTGTTGGATGTACTGTTATTGAACTGCTCGACGGCGAGCCGCCATACCATGACCTTCCACCCATGGGAGCACTGTATAGGATCGTCCAAGATGATCACCCACCTATCCCGGAAAGTGTGTCGGCCGTAAGTTGTTATGATTACTGCTCTGTTTGCATATTTGAGGTCTAGGCCAGCCACTACTCTTATTCCACAGTCATGCTCATTCATTTTTTTCCCTTCTGCTATTGGCACGTTATACGGTACGCTGCTTTTATGCTCTCAATGAATAGATGGTTCGCGATTTTTTGATGCAATGTTTTCAAAAGGACTGTAACCTACGCGTATCCGCTAAAAAGCTGTCCAAACATGCATGGATTCAAACTTCAAAGAAGAAAGCGACAGGATCCCAGCGGAGCCGTGAAGCAAGACCAGAGTATGAAGAGGCTGTAAAGAGTGTTCAACTATGGAACGAGGCTCTCAAGAGCTCGAACGGCGGACAGCTCTCACGGAATGGCTCTAATCGAAAGTCTAGCAGTGGCCGAGGTACGATTCTGCAAAAGAACTAAATCCCAGCATTCGGTATTGGAGAAAATAGAGACATCATACATCATGTCCTCTAATTGTACGCATACACTCTTTCATGATACAATATAGCTCGAGCAGCAGGACACCATGAGAGACCCAGTGCAGCAGCCTTGTTCCAGGCGATTCCACCTCCACAATTAAATCCACAGCCAACAGCATTTGCAAAGGAACTCCCAACCGTACCTCGGTTTCCTCTACAAGTGCAACCAAGGCCTAGCTATGAGCCCGAAGAGGATAAAAGTAACTGGGATGACGATTTTGCCGAAGGCATCTCTTCTTTACAGCTGGCCGCTTTAGAAGTCCGGGAAGTGGAAGACGAGATGATAAAGACTATTCGTCCTGGGAGGAGACTAGTCAGATCACCTGTCCCACCACCGGCAGAATCCAACCTCGACCGCTATGCCGAGAATGACGAGGAGGGCGACGGCTTTGATGATCAGGATCTCGACATGAAACTCAGGCAGAAAATCGGTCAGATTGTTGTAAGTGTCAACTTTCTTTTGTTTTGTTTCAATTCCATGTGTTCTTTTTTCGTTGTAGCTTCAAATTTTTAGCGCACAGATTGACAGGAGACAAAAAAATCTACTTTCCGTTTCTCAGGACAAGCAAATGCCCCGTGGAGAGACTCCACGGCCCCCATCCGGTTCGCTCGCTGCACGAGAGCGCGAGCGCGAGCGAATGACTCAGTTTGAGGCAACCGAAATGGCGCGGTCACGGTCTGCGCCAGGTCATTTGGCACGTTCGCCGCAAGCGAACGGTACGGACATTCAAAACTACCGTGAAGTTGGTGAAGACGACTTTTCGGATCTTTTTGAACCTCTCGGCCGAAATGGTGGCCATTATCCGGATGAAGGGCTTGCGCTTCAATCCAAACTATCAAGTCACAGCTGGGTAAGTGAGCGATTTGGCAGACTCAAAAGTCCTAGGTTGAATGTGCCCGTGGTTTACGGTGATCATACGGCCAAACAGGCAAAGTAACCATTGCTTTTTTTTAAAAAAAAATTCAACCGGATAATAGTTTGACGACGCTGGATCGGACGAAGAGGATCCATTTGCAGAGCTGGAGGAGGACTTTCATGAAATTGGTATGTCTCAGTGTGGATCACTTTGTTTGGTAGGATCAAGTTGTGCCTTTGATCAGAGATCTAATACAGCATTGATTCCTCGATATTAGATCTCGAGGCTAATATTGCTAGAGACAAGTATGCCCGAACGTTGGCAACGATTGCTGACTTGTTTAAGCGCATCGAGAGTCAGATGAGTGATCAAGAGCTGTCAAACACCTGCGATCGGCTGGTAATTTCATGTGGAGAGTGCACAATATTGGTTTTGGATTGATGTGCGTCAAGATGACAAGCAAATGCTGACTTTTTATTCATGATATTAATATGATAGATTACAGTTTTGTCAGAGAACCCAAATATCCGCGGTCCTACTATTGCCAACCACGGTGTCATTCCTTTATTGGATCTTATCGAGAACAAGAGTGAACCAACCCTAATCCTCAAGCTACTATCGATCTTAAACTTGGTGGTGCGCAACGACTATGCTCTTCTAGAGAGCCTGTGTCTTGTTGGTGCAATCCCGGTGCTGATGAAATACACCTCCAAGCGCTATGGCAGGGAGATCCAGATTGCTGCGGCAAGCTTCATCCAGCAAATGTGCCATACAAGCACCTTGACCCTTCAAATGTTTATTTCGTGCCGTGGAATCCAGACCCTGATTGAATTCTTGGAGTGTAGTTATGCGAGACAGCGTGAACTAGTCTGGATTGCAATCAACGGTATCCACAGCGTCTTTGATATGCAGGTAATGTCAGTTAGTTTTGAGCGGAAGCGACATTGAAGACTTGACTTCATTGTATACCAAACTGACTTTTATCACAATTTTATACAACTATTTAGAGCCCCACACCAAGAAACGATTTTTGTCGGCTGCTCGCCAAACAGGGACTACTAGACCCACTCTCAACAACACTCTGCGAGACAATCAAGGATCCTGAAGGACACGCCTACACGGACAAGATCATTAACGTGCTGCTCATCTTCTCTCAAGGTGACTCACCTGTCAAGGAACTGCTGGCGACCCGACAAATAATATGTAGGATGCTAGATTCATTGCAGGATCTGCCAACCAAGCACTGTGTGACGATGCTCAAGTGTATCAAAAATATTTCCATGAACTCCAACACGCTCGATGTGCTCCAGAACGCGAACGCAATCAAGACCCTGACCATAGTTCTGAGTCAACGTGAGGGACCATCTGCTAATGTAAGTGTACCATTGCGCCTATATGATGGAGCATGTCATAATCAACTCATGGCGATATAGTGAGAGATATACTTAACAGCGCTTTTTATACTTCGTAGGACATTTGCAACCATGTGTTGACCACATTGTTCAACTTGTGCCGTGTGAACAAGTCACGTCAGGAAGAAGCGGCTCGTGCTGGAATCGTACCGCACCTCCAGCAGATTGCAGAGTCATCGTCACCACTGAAACAATTTGCTTTGCCTATGCTTTGCGATCTGACCCATGCTGGCAAGGCCTGTCGCAATATCCTATGGGACAGTGATTGTTTGCAGGTCTATCTACGTCTCCTGAAAGACCCATATTGGCAGGTTAACGCCATTGACGCTATTCTTGTCTGGTGAGTATGACATCGCGTAGATATCTTTAAGAGCTCGGATAAGCAACACGAAGTCTATAACTCTGCTGATGGTTTTTTGCTCATTCGTTTCACAGGCTTCAAGACGAGACAAGCGATGTGGAACAAGTTTTATTGCAACCAACCTCTCTTTCACTTCTGGTACAGGCATTCCTCACCGCCAAGGCGAACTCTTTTGAAAATATCTTGGAACCTTTGTACAAGATTACGCGTCTCTCGCACAAGGTCGCCATTGGCATGTCGACTCCTGCTTTGTTCCAGCGTCTAATGGATCGTTTAGCACATCCCAAGGCTGTCGTCCGCTTGAACTTGCTCCGTATATTGCGCTCCATCTTTGAGGTCCACCCCGAGCGCTCGCAAATTATTGTCCGTTATGGTATTGCTCAGGTCGTTGAGAACATTGCCGAGGAAGACAATGCTGTCCTAGTCAAAGAGATGGCTCGCGAGATTCTCGAGGCCTTTGCAGAAAGTGAGAACGAGGGTGAAAACAGTCTGAGAGCGATTCCGGATCAGTTCGAGCAGCAACAGCAGAAGGAGGAAAAGGACGTAGAGGAGGAAGAAGAAGAGATCGAGGCAGGAGTCGAAGAAAAACGTGAGCTCTCACAACCACAACTGTCCGCTCAAGTTCAGACCCAAGAACATGCACAGAGGCAGCAACCATCACAGATGCATCAACCACTTAGACTGGTGGTGCGCGAAGAGGCACCGGATGAGCTCGAGCTTTCCGATAGCGAGGAGGAAGTTGATGAGGAGGAAGATGACGAGGAGGAAGTCTTGGCGGCGGTTCAAAGACAGGCTGCGTTGCGAAAGATGCCATCTATGAGCCCCGGCCTTAACCCTTCGACCATATCCTTGAGTGCCAGTGGTACGATCGAAGATCTTGTTGTTAAGAATATTGGTTCGGACACTGCAGCATGGCAAAGAGCATTCAAAGGTGAAGGCTCGGGCAAAACTGATGACGATGAAGATGACAATGAAATCGATGGCAGTGACGACAGTAGTGATGATGATGATGTGTTTGAGGACAGCCAAGGTGTCTGGGCGGACGATTCAACGATGGAGACAGTTCGCCTATCACCACAGGCACCCGATATCAGAGCTTTTGCCGCTGCCGTTTCTCCAAACCTGGTATCCCAGCTGCAGATGGCGACGCATGAAGAGAACCTGACTGACACGGTGGGTGAAGGACTCAACAGCGTTGGCCTCACGGAGAGCATGGTGCTCCGGTCGGGTTTGCCAAAAATACGTCTTGAATTGCTTGACATTGAGAGGTTCCCTGGCTGGAACCGTGAGATGCTTGAAAGTAACAATGACGAAGAGGTAGATAGTGAAGACTCAGATAACGTCAACCCAGCAACGGATTATAGGGGCTCACCAATGAACACCCACCGTCCACTTGAATCCTCTCCGGCTGCTAGTACAGCATCTGTGGCGGACACCGCGACGGCAGGGGTTAGTTTCCATGGACGAGGCCGATCAACTTCAGATTCTTACGCTGTGTATTCATCCCGACAGCAGATGCAACTAACAGAGATGTCGCGCTTTGACTCACCTCCCCCAGTACTGGTGAGACGTCGAACTCTGGCTCATGAACATGAACGCTCATCTTCTATACGGTCGTCGGTACCTCTATTTCAGCAGAAGGAGATGATTCGAGCCATGTTGGATCGGGATGATGGTGATGATAGTGGCAAGCATGAGCAAAATGACGGAAACGATGGTGTCGATGTTTCTAGGACTGTGCCCTCAAAACTTGGAAATGGACGATATCCTCACAATCATGTTGCTACGAACAACCTGCAGCGCAAAACACGAAGTTACGACAATTATGACAATCACGACTCACGACAAAACATTATAACCACTCAGAGCGGCCGCAACATGGCAAGCTGCGCTGATAGTGGTGACAGTAATGATGAAAATGATGGTGGCGATGACAATGAGGATGATAATGATGACAATAGCAACAACAGCTCTGATGGAGACGAACCTACACCAGCAAGTAATACGATTGACGCTCAGTATGTCACTGCGGCTCCTTTCTCTGGCAATTTTGACTGGAATGACCATCGCAGGCCAGCGGCGTATACCACGTCTTCCTCAGCCCATTTCAAAAATAGTAACAGTTTCCAGACCGCTGTTGCACTGGATGAGGTGTTAAGAGAATACCCGCATCACATGCGACGCCAATTCTCTGAGCATTGCCCCGCACCGCCACGCTCACCCGGGTTGAGAAGGCGTGCCTCTCAGACTACACATTGACAACGAGCGAGATCAGAGACATCGTCAACGTCCATGGACAGGCCCACGGCTTCCTCTGAGCCAACGACGACCAAAGATGCTCCCTGCATCATTTCTTAAGCCATGAATTTGTAATGTTGCAAGGCTCTCCGACGGTCTCCTTTCACTTGTACAGTTTAATGCCTTGTGTTCTTGTGATGATTTCGAAGGAGTTTTCTGTCGAGGCCATGATTTTTTTTTGTAATGCCTGAAATTTGTCGTTGTTTTCCCTGTTGTTGGAGGATCAAGAAAAGCATGCCCGCCCGTTTTTTGTCTTGCACTTCTCTCCTCAGATGTCTTTGATCTCATACATTTATGTATATTTCACCATATTTATGTACTGTTCTCACTTCGTTTTTTCCATGTAATTTTGCCACGTTTCCTTTTCTAGCTTTTCAATCTTGTAATAGACAGAAATTTTATGAGTTTTATCTAGTGAACAAACTATTGTACAACGTATTGATATCCATATGACTATCGAAACCCTTTCGGCCCCTAAGATTGAATAATAACGGGTCAGCGTTTTGTGTAGGGTTAGTCGATTGAAAAAGCGGTAAAACTTGTAAGACGTATGACGTGAGCAACGGGTTGCTACCCTCCTAGACATGTACCGTACCATTTTTAATGTTTCCAAAACTGCTTGTAATGGCTGCAATACACTGGTTGAGAGCTCCTTTTCTGCTTCCTCTACTTGACTTGATATGCGATTCATCGATGCCGAGAGTCGTTCGACCATTATCTATGGTTTTTTGTTATTTAGAGTGGAAATAGGATTGACTCAGCCAATTCTGTGAAAACTTGAATGGAGACTACAACCCCTGATATTAAAATAAGAATGTCCCTTAAACATACAGCCATGTCGTCAATTTGTCTATACATCGCCTTGAGTGTTGCTGCACTTTTCAGCAATGCTTCTGCCTGCTCATTTAATAGAGGAACCTCGGACTGGATCTATGATTGATTTTTTTCCGCAAGATAAAAAAGATGGGCTCTATGAGAATTCCAAATAATATGGTTGCAAGACAATCCATGCTTCCTCCCAAGTCATTTCCTTGATCTTGCGTTTAGCATCATCCACACTGACAGGGGTTCTGACGGCAGAAATACTCAAGAGTAGTTGTATTACCTGACTTATTTGAGTCCTGACGCCATCCATCTGAAGGGCTACTGTCTTAATATGATGTTGTGTCTCGGTAACCTATATTTTGTTGTCCAGAAGAAAAAATATGTAAAGGAATACAGGCGCATGTATGAATTGTAATGGGTAAATGAGCAGTTAATAGTCTGGTGCTTTTTTGTGCAGTAACTCATGAAAATATGAAGTATGCGCGTTCAATGGGTGCTTACAGCTGGGCGTGAAAGGGATTCGACGGAGTACTCTGCCCCGAGCTCCTTGGCAACAGCATAGAGGTCAGTGTCATTTAATGTGGGTGTCGCGTCTAGTGCCAAAGGCTGTTGCTGTACTTGTGGCTCGATTGTTGCATTGCCTAGTTGGGCCTCGGTTTTTCCATCCATTGATGCTGTTTCTCAGTGGGCTTGCATGTAAGTAGGTTGCAGAACCCAATGAAAGAATGTGACAAGTCGCAGGAGTGCACTAAATTTTGGGATGCGCAAAACCCCTTTTGATCAACTTCCAAAGAGTATTTAAGACTGTTGTCACCTCCTCGTTTTTTACACCCGAACATTACTTCTCTTTCCCACGCAGCATTGACATTCAGTCATGCATGAGATTGTGACACTGCAAGTCGGGCATTATGCCAACTATGTCGGCACTCACTTTTGGAACACTCAGGTATGCCGTGTGTGTATCATTTATAGCCATGCGAAATATCAATTACGGGTCAAAGAGTGCCACCAAAATCTCACAATTGTCAGTTCACGACCTCTTCTTTTGATTGAGTAGGAAGGACATTTCTCATACGAGCAATCAAACGAAGATGAGTATGAAGAAAACAAGCCTCAGGAACTCCTCAACCACGATTGTCTCTATCGCGTTGGAGAAACGCACAGGGTATAGGCTTATACAGAAAAAGAAAAACTCTTCTGCTTGGCGTGTGATACTTGTGCTCTCATAGGTCATTTTGTTCTAACGTATTGGTGTGCACGCGTTCGTATACACTGAACTGGTTGGCTGGTTTGATTAGGGCGAAGCGACGTACACTCCCCGTGTTTTGATCTACGACTTGAAAGGCGGATTTGGGTCGATCAAAAAATACAACAAGCTGTATGAAGTGATGGATGCACAAGCGGCCCAAGATCAAGCTGATTTTTCTTGGTAATGGCTCATCTGTTGTCTGATCAGTAATGGAAGAGGTACATGTGAGTCTTTATCTTCGCGGCTGACAGGAGATTGATGAATGTTCAATTGCTCCACCATCAACTCCAGGGACCCGACACGAATGCAGACATTTCAAGAAGAGGAGTACCAAAAGTCAGCGTATCAGATCCACCTTGAAGCAGAGGAAGAAGGGGTAAAGAATTGGATGTACATCTCATTTTCGCCAATGCTTGTGTTCTGAATATTTTGACTGCTTTGTGTGAGGTAATAACTCTCTTCTCTTTCAAACCTCAACTTGGTGGCCATTTGGGATATAGATGGCTAAAGAGGAAGATGAGGACAAAGTAGAGTTGGATAAATCAAACACGTGGTCCGACTTCAACAGAGTCTACTATCATCCGAAGTCAACCACACCACTCTCTGGATACGTAATGGGAAGCGAGATTCGACCTTTTGATGTCTTTTCGTATGGCAAAGCCGCCTTTGTTGACACAGAAAAGGAGACAGAGTCGTATGAGGAAAACTTGCGTTCTTTTGCAGAAGAATGCGACCAGCTACAAGGCTTTCAAGTACTTACTGATGTTCTTGATGGCTGGGGCGGATTCGCAGCCGCTTACCTTGAACAGCTCCGAGAAGACTTTCCAAAATCAAGCATCCTTACGTACGGATTGAGTGAACCTGGCATGGCACAAGGAAACACCATGGCAAGTATTTTCTCCGCTGCGTTTGTTCCTAAGAGCTTCGGATGAAGCATCGATTTGCTGTTTTACTATTGAAGTACTAACATTGTCCAATTGATCAATTTTGCCATTTTCTCTTTGTTTTCATGTAATAGCGCCATCGACAAAAAAGGATGCTGAATGAAGCTCTCTCCATGTCTTGCCTCTCTGAGCTCTCGACCATGTATGTACCCATTGAAGCTCCAAAAGACTTGAACGCTCAAGGATGGTCTAAAAACTTGAGAATGGATGTAAGTTGTCATGAAACCACCGCAAGCGCAGGGTGAGAGCTCAATGGTTAACTCCGCAATAGCTTGTTGACAAAGTATCCATTTTCCCTTCACCATAACGGGTAAATAGCCACTTAATCGGTTCCATACGAGCGCATTCATCTCTGCTGGCATCGACTCGGCTCTCCTTCCGTGCCGCCTTCGGCGCGGGGCAACCCTTCTGTCCGACATGCTTGGAGGCCTCAACTGGCGGAATGTCACAAAAGTAGGATCACTCTCGGTGGCACTGCCATTCCCATTCGGAGGCAAGAATCTGACTCCCTTGACGGGACCATCAACTCCGCTGTTGAACCTTTCCTGTCCCAAGGTTCAGCTGGTAAGTAGAGCATTCGAGAGGATCATCATCTACATACATGCTAGCAAACGTCCATCGACTACTTTGTGATGAGTTCTACGCTTTACAGAAAGGTAGAATCTGAAAAGAGTAGAAAACAAAGCAAAGACACAAAGAGCATTGAGAACTCAACATGGATCCATCAACCATTATCTAATTTCTAGGACGATGAGATCTACTCGCATGTTGTTGTTTTGCGAGGCTTAGAGACTCAACAGTTTGCAAAGTATTCAGCAGGGTAAGTGGCAAAGGAATGCCTATTTGTAGCCTTCGGCATGATGCAACGTTTAATCACAGTTGCTAACTCTTCTGTTAAATATTCACCGTTATTCAATTAAGAACGCCACGGTCACCGAACGACGTGCTGGAGGAGCTTCTTGACGGTCTCCCCATTGGTAAATCATTGGGAGACGTCAAGGTCAAGACCCCTGTCAAGTACCCCATTCCAACCTCCTTCCCAAGGTTTTTCCAAGGCCTTACTCCGGAAGGACACCAGGCGGAAGGTTCTGAGGCTCATAAAAATGAGCGACCCGATGGAACTTCTATTGGTATTAGACATGCACTTGAAGTGGTGGTTTTGGGATGCGCTGTTTTACTCTCTGAAGAAGGTATTAACGTTTATCTGAATATTTATCTCTTTATTTTTGTTTGGCTACTATGCAGTTCAATCTGTTCCAGTACTCTCACGATTAGCGATCACAACCTCGACTCGCTGGCAACTCCAGAACCTGTCAGACTCGCTTAAGCGCATTGACTGGCGACTGATGCCAGAATATCATGGTGATGCACCTGGACAGGGTATAAGTGATGAAGACTTTGTAGAAGTCAAAGAGCTCTTGCTCAATATGTATGACGTTTACAATGAGTAAAAGCAGACCATATCCTTCACTAGAAAGGTGGGAAAATCGAAGAGAGAATAGTATTTTTTGTTGAAAAAAAAACTGTGACGGTAGCAATTCGAGCAGATCTGGACAACAATGAAAAAAAAAACGGATTCAGATGATAGAGTAACGCGAGAAGAGAGGACATGAGAAATGACAGTTTTCCTTCGAAATTTTGAACTATATCGTGTATACATTTCTTCAGCATCAAAGTGAGCGCTCTTTACTCAGTAGTATGCAGGAAGCAGCTATCGACATGTCAAATCTGATCGAGGCTACCGTGATCTGCTCTGTCGTAGGTATTGTTCAATTATGGTGCAATTTGTGGTTATTAAGAAACACGCAGTGCTATATTTACACACTTCGACGCTGCAGTAGCATGCACTAAGGTCCTCTTGGCCAGCCTTATCGTGTAATAGCCTCGCCTGGCTCTATGGCAATGAGGTGGAAGATTCATATATAACATCGTAAGCAATTTCAGCCCCCTACACTCCATCCAATACAACAGCTTAATCATTGTTGTAATAGCTAAGAACTAGTGCGGTAGAGTATTCATCTTAGGACTCTCTGCGGGCCATCCCTTCATCCCAGGCGTACCACTAGTGTCATAATACTGGCGCGAAGCGATGCTGCTTTTGTCTGCGTTGAGCATTTCGACCTTTCCAGCCAACTGTGCTTTGGCTTCTTCGGCTTCCATCTCGTCCAAAACGTCCATCAAGACTTCGTTCGGGCGAATGTCGTACTTGATAAGCAACTCCTTCATTTTTACCTCGTTTGGTGGGCGTCTCTTATAAACATCCATGTCTTCAGGAATCGATGGGGTGCGATCGAAGACCCGCCGGGCATGATCATATAAAAAGAACTCACGAGGCTTATACCCAGCATTGGCCATGATTGATTCTATGCTGCCATAGTATTTGATCAGTCTGACGGCTCGTTTCGGACCAATGCCTTCAATGGTCTGTTGATAAGGAGTGCAAAAAAAACCTTTTTGTAAGTATCTCAAGTATTTACAGACCAGATATTCGGGGAAGAAGGTTGGTCAGCATGTGATCAAGAAAGCATAACTACCTCTGAAAAATCTGTCCCGCAAAGAATACACAGGTCTCGGAATGCATCGCGCGTGATTCCCAAGCTCTGTCGAGCCACAACTGGGTTGACCTCGACAATATCTTTGGCTTTGGAACCAAAATGTCGGATCCAGATCCCATCGCCAAAGACAGCCGTGTCCGAATCCTCACTCACAGTGCCGTCCGTGATGCCTCGAGTGGTTAGCTGTGCGCATACAGCTTCAGCTTCAGCATCTTCAGCAACGATCCAAGGTAGCCCCATGGCGTCAATAAGCTGCTGGCAAGATACCACCAGATTCCAAGTGATCCGCATCGAGCGCCGGCCCAGTGACCAATATATCGTCTCATGAGTCGAGAGCACTTGCTGGATCGTTTTCCCGACCTCCGCGCCGCTAACTGGCCGCTCTGAAGCGTCTTCGATTGGTGCAGCTCCGAGAGCGTCTTCAGCTTCCAAATGCATGTCGGACATTGGTTCCACATCTAGTCGTGGGCGTGCGTGGACTGCGGAATTATCGTGAGCGTCGAAATCATCCGCTGCGTTTTGATCTTCTACGATATGATCTTCCACAAACGTGTCTTCTGCTCTTTGATCTCCCAAATCATCGCTTGCTATTAATTGATCCTTCACAGTGGCATTGTCAGCAGATGAAACTGAAAGTTGATCTCCTGGGCTAGGTGACGTATCCGTGGGCTGAGCTTGCTCTAAGACTTGCTCCACAGGATGCTCCATCTCGCCACTCTCTGACGGAGCCAATTCTAAACCTTGTTCTTCAATGTGCTGCCTCGTGCCACTACTCGACATCGCCTTGATCTTTTGTACAAGATCAAGTTCCAGTTGGTGAAGAGCTTTTTGCTTTCTACTTGTGAGCGTCTCCATTTCCTCCAAGTGCTGTTGATTACCATCCATAACGCGGACAAAATTAGAGAGGGCCTTCTGCACCCTTTGGCGGATGAATTCGACACGTGTCGCATTTTCTTCCTCTCCTTCCTTGTCGACGACGTCCAATTTTGGTAACAAATTCTCGTCATGCGCCTCGATGAAGTATTCAGGTCCTTCAGAGTTTTTCGTGGTACTGGTACTAGCATCCAGTGTTTCCACACTAGTACCATGGTCAAGGTGGCGAGCCATCGTACCGCTCTCTATTTCGTTGGGTTCCGTGTCCTGTAGTTCTGTGTCACCAATATGTCGTCGATCAATTTCTTGTAACAGTGAGTCTTTGAGGACTTGCCTTAGATGAGTCTGCCTATCAATTTCATCCCCATCGCTTCCCAATGCGCGACCCTCTGCTTCCGACTCGTGAACTATTGAATCTGTTGCCACTATAGCCTCTTGCCCTTGATGATCCGATTTACCACCGCTGCCCTTGTTCTCCGTCCAACATTGAGCAGCATTGTCAAGGCGAACGTCCTCGAGGATGTGTGATACTTGATCGGGTGAGTATCCACGAAGCAGTTGAGCCGAACCCTTGATCTCGCGTAGCCGCGACTTGCGGTTTCGTTCCAATTGAAACGACTGACGGATCTTGAGCTTTGCCAATTCACGCTTCTGCGTTTCGCGTTGCTTCTCGGAGATGCGCACTCTGCCATCAAATACAAACACTGGCTTAATATTATACTGATCCAGTTGGATCGCCAGTTTGTACAATCCTTGTTGGACACGTGCTGGATGTGGATCTGGCCCGTAGACTATATAAGGAACCCACAATAATCATGATCAGCAAATACGCAAAACATAAAACATGTGATAACTCAGATAGAGACATATAGAAGAAAGAAGATGGGAATAAAGCAACTCACTGAAACGGTTTAAAAAGCAGCTAACGTCGATGGCCAAGGTTTTGCCACGAAAGTAGCCAATAGTGCGAGGCTTAACCGCATCGGGAGCAAATTCGCGCAGGAGGTTTGTAAAACCTTTGATACCCATGGCCTGCACATATGGAGCTCAGTCAAACGATTAACAGAGCCAGTCAGGCAGGACAAGTTAAACTGGAAAGTCGAGCCGAATGCAGGAATGTTGAATGCAAGTGAGCACAATTATAGAGGTAAAAGTGATTCACAAAGGCAAAGGAGGTCAACTTGCTGACATAGAGGCAGCTCTCAGTTACTCAGTTACTATATGGAAGGAAAAGCAGTCCGATGTCCTTTTTTGGTGGCGCTTGCCTTGGCTTCCATAGTAAACTTGCATGTGACATTCGGATCCGCTCTCGTGTACACATTTGACGTTCCGCTGTGTCTACCTTACCGCCTTTTCTCTGTCTTCGCTTGCCATTAACATTGCACAATACATTGGAGGCACTGAAGCAATTATAGCTCAGCATTCATTTTGTTCTCCATACCTTAATTGCCTTCAAATGCAGATCCGAGGCACTTCCGTCTTCGGGACGCTGCATAAGATACTGCCCACCAAGGCGTGCCCGCCTCAGGGATCCTGTGCCAAAGCACTGTTCCTGCAGACAAGGTTTACACGCCCACTTGCCCTTGGCAAAGCGGTTTCTCCAACATTATCCTCACGATGGTATAGCTCCCATGGTATGCAATTGATTTAACCATGTAAAGCGAATATTACTGTCAAGTGTTAACAATTCATTCTTCGAACGGTGATGGACTTAACTCATACCCTATCCGTCATACGACGCCTATTTTCCTAGGCCACAAAAAGGATATTGCAATTGCTAATATGCGAAACATTGGTATTATCGCTCATATCGATGCTGGCAAGACGACGACGACAGAACGCATGTTACACTACGCAGGATTCACACGCAAGATTGGTGATGTCGACACTGGAGACACTATCATGGACTATATGAAGCAAGAACGCGAGCGCGGCATCACCATCACGTCGGCCGCTATCACCTTTGGATGGCAAGATCACAAGATCAACTTGATTGATACCCCAGGCCACGTCGATTTTACAATGGAAGTTGAACGAGCGATCCGCGTCCTCGACGGCGCTGTCACCATTCTGGACGCTGTAGCGGGTGTCGAGGCCCAGACTGAGACAGTTTGGCAGCAGGCTGATCGGCACGATGTGCCTCGTATTGCCTTTGTCAATAAGATGGACCGCGCTGGCGCTGGTTTTGGCAGGACGGTCCGTGAGATGCATAGTCGGTTAGGATGCCGCCCACTGGTTGTCCAGATCCCACTCGTTGAGACAGTTGCAACTTCGGCGTCGGACAGTAAGCACGATGCAGAATTTAATGGAGTCGTGGATGTTATCACTATGGAAGCGCTGCGATGGAATGCTGATCCTAATGGGACCAAGGTGGTACGGACACCGCTGGACGCATCGTACCCAGACAAGGAGCTGTATCAGGAGGCTGTCAAGGCCCGGATGGCCCTTGTCGAACAACTGTCAGCGATGGATGAAACGATTGTCGAGTTGTTCTTGACGCTTGAGGATCATATGGCGATTGAAGCAAAGGATCTCAAGGCTGCCATTCGACGACTGACGTTGTCATCGACTGTCGTCCCCGTCCTGTGCGGCGCTTCCTTTAGGAACATTGGTGTACAGCCCCTGATGGACGCTGTCATCGACTACTTGCCCAGCCCCTTGGACCGACCTGCCGCCATCGGCCGGATGGCAGACGGAAAGTTGGTCGAGATTGGCAACGGAGGAGACAAGGAGCGTCTGTGTGCGCTGGCGTTCAAGGTCATTCACGATGCTCGTCGTGGGCCTATGGTTTTCGTTCGTGTCTATGCCGGTCAATTGAACGAGCGAGTCCAGCTGTGGAACAGCACGACTCAGTCTAAAGAGCGCGCCAACAAGCTGCTGCAGATGTATGCCATGGATGTGGAAGAAATCCCACACATTTCAAAGGGCAATATTGGCGTCATTTTGGGACTCAAGGAGACACGTACAGGCGATACGCTCTTAGATGCTCATGATCCTAGAAAGGGTTTGGTGTTGAGTGGCATCAAGGTGCCTTCACCTGTCTTCTTTGCCAGCGTCGAACCGCTGTCAACCTCCGACGAGAAGCCGGTGGAAGAAGCCATCAAGGCACTCATCCGTGAAGATCCTTCATTAGGTATGCGTGTGGATGAGGAGACAGGCCAAACGTTGCTTGGTGGAATGGGAGAACTTCACCTCGAAGTCGCTCAGGATCGCCTCATCAGCGATTTCAAAGTCAAGGCTGAGATGGGTCGGATGCGCATTTCATTTAAGGAGACTATGCGGGGTGCCGGTACCGTCTCATCCGTCCCCAAGATGGAGTATGATCGTGAGATCCTTGGTAAGCGCGTCAAGGCCCGTGTCGGTGTTACTGTAGAGCGCCTTGCTGGTATTGAAGATGGAGGAGTAGAGGGTGAAGAAAGCAGTGTTACGCACGAGACTGCCGAAACTAAAAACACAAGCAAAGGAAAGAAGAAGGGTGCAGCTCCAGCCACAATAACAACTGTTGAAGAATATGATGGCAACGAGCTCGTCATTTCACTTCAAGAACCTATCACCACTGGTGATGAAGCTGGTACTGCAGTAGCGATGGAGAAGGCAGCAGCAGAGGGAATAGTCATTCCTACAGGATCGACAGATTTACCACTCCCAGTTCTGCGATCAGCCGTCAAGAATGGTATGCTTTCGGCTCTTTCTCGTGGACCTCTGCTGGGCTTTGCTCAGACCCACCTTCGCGTCCGCCTTACTGATCTGCATCTCTACGGCGGAGAGTCGACCCCAGCCGCCATTTCTTCATGCGTGGCAGCCGCAGTATCAGAAGCTATTCGCCAGGGTGACGGCAGTGGCGCAGGATCTACTCAAAACTCAGTCTTGCTAGAGCCCATCATGGACGTCCGAGTAGAAGTCGCCGATAAGGATGTTGGTACAGTAGTAGGAGATATTAGCGGTACACGACGAGGCCGCGTTCTTAGCTTGGATGGTCATGACCATCACCATGCATCGGAAGCACTGGAGGATGAATCAGAGTTTCAGCTGTATGCACCTCCAGATCCTACGTTTGTCAGCGATGGCGCGTCTTCGGGAACCTCGAGCGGCATTCCTGGAGGGCTGATGGCGGATCGCAAGGTGGTCCGTGCGCAAGTCCCACTTTCTTCAATGGTTGGCTATGACTCTGCTCTGCGTGCATTGACTGGTGGCACGGGCAAGTTTGCCATGGAGGTGATTGGCTACGGCGAGATGGACTTTGATCGCCAACGCGACGTTATCAAGGAGATGCGTGGCGGCTAAGCGACCCTTAAAGGCAAAAGCTAGAGTAAAGGATAGTTCATTTGTATTATTTTTTTAGCATATTACATTATGATCCTGCATGCAATGTTTGTATTAGGTAAAAGAAGAGAAAACGTTACAATTGACTTTCAAAGAGTATCTTTGTGTAAATATATGAGATGTATGGTAGTGTACATTGTCGAGGATGGTTCAAAAGTATATCAAAATTCTCAAAATTATGTAAGATAATCTTGCTCTCATTTAGTCGATGGTGCATCTGGCGAAGGCTGGTTGATAGGTTGTGGTGCCGAAGGTTTCACTACACTCACAAAGAACGCGCCGAAAAGAAACCGGATTCATATGATTAGTCTCAACACTTCAACCATGAAAAAATATCAACATCAGACTTGATACATGACTCTACACGGCAATACCTTTTGGCATTCGTTCGTAGCTGTTCAGAACAGGCTTCTTCTTTTTCTTCATACGTCCATGCTCATGATGATGGTGATGACCACATTCGTCTCCTTCATTATGATCGTGATCATGACCGTGATCATGACTTTTCCGTGCTGGCCGTGAAGGTCCTCGGTCCAGATTGGGTCCGCCGCTATCGCTCTCGTCGCTCGAGCTATCATCCGACGAAGAATCCGAGGACGACTCATCCGATGACTCGCCAAACTCTCTTGTCTTCTTGAAGATGCAACAAATCTTTGACTTCTTCCTGCCTAGGTGCTCGTTATCGACGACTTCTTCCGACCATTGGATCCGCCGCTGAGGACGAGTGGCACCCTCGACGTGCAGTACTCCAACTACATGGCGTTCATCATCGTCCTGCTCGTCATCCTCAGCACCTTCTTCATACGTTTCTGTTGGGTCAAGAATCAGCGTTCTTGATCCATAGGTAGCTGGTCGACCGCCGGCCCCTGCCATTAAAGTTCTTGTTCTAAGACTGCTTCCGCTTCCAGGCGCGGGAGAATTGGCACCACTGCTGGTACTTGAACCTGTTTCATGTGGAAACATTTACAATGCGATGTAGAATGTACCGTATACGCTGGGTTGTGATTTTGAGTGCGAAGGGTTGAAGGAGAATTGGTTTGAATGCAAACTTGCATCAAAAATGTCATGCATTTGTCAGAGCAGTCACGAGTCGCTAGAGGTATGACATGTCTAGACCTTCAGGCACACGATGCTCCCATCGCCATCTCAGAAGCATTAAAACAGGGATGATTTTCTCCATCTATATCATCAACAAGGCTGGAGGCCTGGTCTACAACAAGGACTATTCAGAGGGACTGAACAAGTTGACTTCAAATGAATATCTTGTTCTTGCAGGCACATTCCATGGGTAGGCGACCATTCAGTAGAGGCTTACAAGTTGACTACATACTAAAGTTGCATTTTAATACACCAGAATACAAAAGACACTTTAACGACACATTATTGATGCTGCTATGGCTGTACTCACCTTTCTCTACAGTGTACATGCCATTACCGCCAAGATTTCACCCGTGCCCGGATCCAGCGGCATCGAGATGATGGAGACAGAGACGTTCAGGATACATTGTTTCCAGACTCTGACAGGTATGTGCAGCGTTCAGTTACTAAACAGGATATAACATAAAAGTATATATCATGTGGACATATCACTGACACCTGTGTAACACTTTTGGAATGTATGATGTTCAGGCACAAAATTCCTTCTGGTGACCGACCCTCAACAACCTAGTGTGGACCAGATTATGCGTAGGATCTATGAATGCTATGCAGACTACTGTGTAAAGAATCCTTTCCAGAACCCCGAGATGCCTATCCGATCGGAGCAATTTGATGTACACTTGCTCAAACTTGTCAAATCAGTTGGTGGTCTTGTCGTGAACCCTGCTGCTCAAACATCAGCACCCACCAGCTACATCACAAACGAACCACCTTCGCTTCCAAATATCGCCTCTTCAGGACAGTTTGAAATTGGACCTGTCTAAGATGCTAAATACTCGTGTGGAAACAATATTATATAATAATACCAGTCTTTATACGTTTGTAAATGGAATCGTTTTGATTCTTGGAACACCTAAATACCCACGCGATAAATCTATGTAATAATATTGCCATTTTGGCGCATGCTGATACAAGACTTGAGTCGTTGTGCTTCGCATTACCATGGCACAACCGCCTTAGTTATGGCACCTAGAACAAACAGTATATTACTAGTGACTTGAGGCCATTAATAATCTACCTTAGGACAAAAATGTTAAATTGGCTATTCGATCGCAGTTTATTAGTGGCCTGTCATATTGTGGGATATTCCCAATCCAGACACATGACCATGCCTAGCGATAACTAATGGCTGAATAAGCCTAGGACGTAACCAAGCACAAAATGTAGACATTTTCACGCAGTGTACAAAACAGCACTTGACAGGAGAATGTACTGACAATGCACATGATTCATTTTGTCAGATATGGGTCCTCAATAATAAAAATGTTGTCTAGACAAATAGTAGCTGAGAAAAACTTGGGTGTGAAAGCTGTTGGAAACCCGCCGTATTTTTTTTTATTTTTTTGGAGAACGCACTGAACATAGTGTCAGGGTCAAAAAATTAGGTGTATAAATGGCCGGTAGTCGACTAGCTGTTCGATGACTATTAGTAGCTGTTCGCGGTTGGCTTGGTCATTTTTATGCTAGCGTATACACACGTCAATTCTGTATGATAGCTTGGGGATCATAGCTCAGTGTTAGAAGTTAGAAAGTTGACGTAAAAGGAATCCTCACATCTATGGGATTCTAACGCTTCAGACCAGCAATGTGAATGGGGTGTGGCCTTGAGTGTTAGTTGGTATTATGTGGAAGGAGAAATGGGAGTTACAGAGGCGAAGACAGTGCTTGCAGAAGTTACTCTTACAGCGGAATCATGGAGCTCGCAATCTCTCCTCGTAGTAGAAGCTCCTGATGGACTTTAATATCAACTAGCAGCTTTATCCGGTGGTAGCCCGCCGGGCTGCAGTCTCACGATACCGCTCGTACATGTTACGTGGGCCGCTGTTGAAAGGAGAGGGCAAGGTCATGCTTCCTCCAACTTGATCGACTGTGGTTCTGCTAAAAAGTGCGTCTACACCAGGTTCGATAGGACTTTGTGGCAGTGTTCGCCTGTCTCTCTATTCAATAAACGTTTATAACTGCAAAGAGGGAGTAAGAATTCTTCGCCAAAGGTGCAGAATCTCCTTCCATTTGTACATCCCCTTAATACCTAGCCTAAATCCCATTTTTTCAGTTCAGAGGCGAAAGCATTGACAAGGTGGTTGTAGAAATCGGTACGAAAATTTGCCTTCTTTCTGTTTGACATACCGTAGCCGCGCCGCCATTAACTTCAAGTATATGTCGACGCCGAATTGGAGAGTGAATCTTCCCGTGAGCCATAGGCATGTGCTTTTGGTGTGAACCTGTTAACGAGATTTCGAGTCGTTAATAGAACCATTAACAGAGTTGCCGAAGTCGTCAGCAAGGCCCTTAGAACCGTAAACAGAATCATTGGAGCCATAAAAAAAACTGCTAGAGTTATTCTAAGGCTTTGCGTTTCTCTGACCAGACGCCATAAAAGTCATGAGCAATCATAAGTCGTATGGTGGTGGTGGATGATAGAGCCAATACCATCAATAGGTCTGGCGGACACAATATTCTTTTCACATTGTGATGTCAAGAGGCATTGGTTTGTTTTGTAGTATTACACTGGACAGAGTCGTATGTATATCAGAGTGGGACCAAATTTGATTAACCTAACTTCGTTCAGTGCGCAATTTCATCACAATCGCAATGTCAACTCCCTTAACATAAAAAATGAGGATGTGAAAGTTCCACATCTACAAGAAATAGGGGAGATGGGAACTGGCTAAGGATTTCTTCCACAATCAAGAGAATATCGACTGGTACTCAACTACGAGAGTGTCTCTCCGTCAATTTCAGGAGTCGGTGCCGTCTTATATGAGAAAAGCCCGTCCTTAACCCACTGTGTGTATTTGCCTCTATCCATAGCTTTGCGAGGCTCAATAGTATCCAGTCCATGGAAAATTCGACTGCGTTTTCGTGGAGTGATTCCACCCATGTACGACTTGTGCGAAAAGGATGTGTTTATTCTTGTTATATAGCAGATATATGCCACTCTTGTGCTAAGCTATCACCTTTGAAAATCTCTTTTTGTAGTTGCCGCTCTCACCCACTTGTCTACTCATATCCACCTAGACTTTTGACTCCACTTGGATTCAACCATCGCATTTTGCCTACACCTTTTGGTACACCACACGAGTTGGTTCATTTGACAACCATCAAATCTGTTCAATCTTATGGTAAACTATAGTATAATAAGACTTTATTTCACTATGACCATAGTCAAACACTCTTCGGTCTACATACTCTAAAAGCAAAAAAGTATCGCTTTTCCTACCCGTACCCTTGTTCATTTCCAAGAAATAGACGGCTCAAGAGTTGTTTTCCTAAATAAAAGTGAAGACTGAAAAAATTAAAGACCGTAATGGTGAGCTCCACTGCTAACACACAACCGTACAACCCCCTTGATGCTATTACTCTACACATGTAGAGG
>JAAAIY010000033.1:0-16155 GCA_016098105.1 Actinomortierella wolfii
TTTTTTTTTTTTACCGATGAGTGGGTCCGGTTTTGGCTCGGTGTAGGTCGTTGTCTCTTCGTAAAGCGAATCTGTTTCTTGAAGTCTTTCTGGTCGACGGGGCTATTACATTGTCAAATCCCGCCACCACCATGTACAGTTAGTCAGGCGTGCTTTTTTCGCAGAAAATGTCATTTTCAAGTATGCGTATTGTAAAAAAAAAAAGAAGAAAAAAAAAACACTTACAGTGCCTGGTTCCCTTGTCCACTGGTTATTTGCTTCTAGCGTGGAAATGCTAGTCTCGTAGGTCCAGGTATGACTATCTTCGTGCACTTGCGCCAAAAGCACGCTAAGTCGTTTGTCCCTAAGTATGGGTAGATGATTGATGTCTGTGAGACGACATTGCAACTGGGCACGGATAAAGTGATATTCTTTCTAGGATATCCGAGACTTTTTTACTTACTTGGGATGAGACTTGGGAACCAATGCTACAGCACTAGTGCGATAGACCAGGTTGAGGACATCTTTGCAAGCTACTCAACATTATCAAGAAAAAAGCAGTGAGACAGTCGATAAGAATGACGTATGAAACCCAAGTGTTGCCAAAAAAGACATATCCTACGCTATACCAATACCTTGCTTTGGCCCTGTATCTCCATTAGAGAGTTTGTATGGTTGTTCAGGAGTGGTAGCTCCTACTTTTAGCTTTGGTAGTTGGATGTACCTGAACAAGTATGGATCGTTTGCCCTAAGAGGATAAGGAGTCCAAAGCAAACAACGCATTGCCTGGAGTTAGTATCTCACGAGTAGTAAAACAATGGCATTATGGGTGATGGAAGAATTCAGTGCAGGGCGATTTTTCCTATTACCTTGTGTAGATGATTGTGTCATGTTCAAGGCTAAAATCTTTAAACGGCATGGTTCCAGGTAGTTCATAGTCAAAGAACACGAACGGATCGTGTTGGTAACAATCGGAGGTTTGTCCAGTACAGTCATCTGTGAGGAGAAAAAGCGCACGAAAAGCGTCAAATCAACTACTCTTCCATAGAAGGAGAAGCCCATATCAAGCATCGTATTTTGTAATGTCAATAAGAATGGTGATGATGATGATTAATTACCTTGGAGCAATCTGTCCGCTACCTGAAACCGTCCAAAGTGATAAACCCGAAGATAATAGGATGCACTTTCATTTCGAACGACTTTGTAAACCACTCCAAGACGGACGACTTCTCGTGCATTATCATGCAAGGTAGATTCCTTGCGTGCAGTTGATGGATCTTGGGCTCTTTCGGAGCGACGTCGTGCTTTGATCTCGTCAGAGAGGGGAACGAGTCGTCGTGAGACTGAGGTGTGGATGATGGATCCTGGGAGCTTTTGTGTGTAGAGTAGTCTCCATTCTAAGTGAATCGTGTTAAAATTGTATCCGGGTGGAGGTGGGATCTCTTTAATGTCTGTGTTTGATAAGCCAAAATCTCTCATTTGGTCATGCATCCTTCTTCATCACTTACTATTATTATCTTCGCGATGAAGAATGCTCTTTAGTGGTCGCCCGTATTGATGCACTAAGCCTGTTAAAATATGATGCCAATGGGAGGATTAAGAAGAAAGTACATGAATATCAATGCGTCTTGATGGGGAGTTCTTTTTTTATTGCCTTAAAGGGTAATCTATCATTGGTGGTATATGTCCCTTGTTCATTTGCTGCGCTACCAAGGTAGGTCCTGGGCATCCTCTGTTCACATTCCTATTTGTTGGGGTATTGCTCTTACCTGGACTACATCTATCGCCTTCATGCTGGATCATGGTCAGCCAAGCCCAGGTCTGTTCTTCACCTCCTCTCTTTTGCATGGAGGGCGTTGTCGCGACCCACGAGTCTCGCTGATCATCAGGACGCTTTCTTCCCAGATGCCACTGTGAGGTCCAGCCATAACCACTACTGCTGCCGCTGTTGCCGTCGTGTTGCTGTTGCATGCGATCCTCTTCGTTCAGTTGTGACTGATGCTCCTCGATCCCGTCCCTGTCTGCATTGAAATCTCCTTCGTGTTGCTCTCCTGCCTGTCCGTAGTCTGTGTCTTCGAGAGGCACTTCGGCTTCCAGAAAGCGCGCTCCTGCTGTTGTGTCGTGTTCCGGGTGGATAACTGCTGGTTCCTCTGGAAACAGGACCGACACCTCCAAGACGACAGTGTCGGTCCGGTGGCGCTGCTCGTGTGGCAATGGGAACGAGTCATTGCTTTGGCTGACCTTGACTGGGAAATCATAGCCATCACCATGCATACGGATGAAGACCACAATCACGCCCAGCCCAAAGGCGAGCATGCCAAGCGGGCGCCAGGGCAGCATGTTGTTCTCAATGGACGAGTGCCTAAAATGGGATTGAGGAAAAAAGAAGATGAAAGAAGAATCAGGTGGTGGGTGGGGTGAGGTTTGACCGAACAAGGTTTTTCTCAGGAGAAATCATACCTGTTGTACGACATTCATAATCGAGCAAGAGATGAGGGTAAAAACGGTCCGCAAGCAGCCATGCCACTGTTACACCTATACCAGCACCAACTCCCTTCAATCAAAGCAGAGCAATCAGATGGTTGTCATGAACGGGCTATCAATGTTATCCACGTTTCAAGTCATATAATTATGGAGGTTGGACACCCTATTGCATCTCTCACTTTGTTGTAGAGCACTACCCTTTGATCATTGAAAATGACCAGATCTTAACAAGGCTCGATATGTTCTTACGATTAGAGTGTATGATGCTAGCGTGGGGGATGTTTTTTTATTGTTCAAATGCACACATGGGTAATGAAAGTTATGACATTAAGCGAATGGGGCACAATGGAAAAAAGGCGCCCCTCCAAAGAAACTTAAGAGAACTTGATAGAGCGTGCCAAGCCAGTCTTGATACCAGTCTTCTCTCCGGCATATGCACCCTCCAACCGTGTGAAGACGCGCTTGACGGACTTGATCTTCTTCTTTGCCGCCTCGTACTTGTTGCGGTGCTTGACACGCGGGTTGCGCTGCTCCTTCTTTCGGTGAGGTGTAAGACCCTTGTTCTTGAGAATCTGCCAAGAGATGGAACGTTTGTCGTTCGGGTCGATGCTGGTATCTTCGTACGACGTCTCCGAAGTAAACTCCTCGCTGAGTGCCTTGCGTGCAGCCTTCTTTGCAGCCTTGGCTGCCACCACCTCCTCATAATAGGCAGCGCCATCAAAATCATCATCATCATCGTCACCATTGCCAGCGCCACGTTTGCTGCCCTTGCCCATGCCGCCTGTAGACTCGCCATCGTTGTCATCATCGCCTCCAGCGACCATTCGTGCAGCAGCACGGTCATTCTCGTCCCAGTCCAAATCGTCCAGATCAGCATTCTCAGGCTCAGGTCCTTGCTTCGCTGCCTTGCGCTTCATCTGCTCTTGCCGGTCCTTGAACCGGTCGCGGTAAGGAATATCGGTATCTCCAGAGCCGCGCAAGATCTTGGCCCGCTTGTTGACGGCCTGATCGACCTTGGCCACATAGTCACGCAGCGATCGTTTCTTCTGGGCCTTGTCCTCCAGATCGACATCCAACAGCTCATCCAGGTCACCATAGTCGTCATCTAAAGACTTCTTGCCAGTCTTGGCTATTGTTGATGCCGTCTCTGATTTCTTGGATTTCCGGTTAGGCTTGTTGTATGAGACAAACTCGTCCTCCAATTCGACCTCGTATTTGAATGGCTGTTCCTTGGCCTGATCCGTCTTCTTCTCCTTCTTCTTCTTTGTCTTCTTTTCAGATGCTGCTGCTTTCCGAGCGCGACGCTCCTCTTCCAGTTGACGAGCCAACTCCTCCTCGTCCTCCTCCTTATCGCCGTCCTCTTCGCTGTCCTCATCACCACCCATCTCCAGGATTTCAAGCAAGTCCTCCATATCCCGGCGGGTTGACTTCTTGTTCTCAAATTTGTCCAACTTGCCCAGCATTGTCCTCAGCTCAACCAAGGCATCAATGACAGGATGTTCACGCAGGTTGAGGGCATCCGTGTCAGGTGACGACTTGAGGGTGATATAAAAGGCAATATTGGTGAGGTAGTTGGCCAAGGTCTGGTACTTGAGTCTCAGGAACGGTAACGGTGCCCGATCCTGTGCCAAGGGCTTTTCCAGCTGTGAGACCATCTGCAACACCTCTGCAACCGCCTGAAGGGACTCGATCTTCTCCTTGAACTCGTCGATGAGATCCAGCAACTCTGGCGACTGGTTCTGAAGCACCTTGAGGATCTCCTTCTTGGACAGCTTGTTGATGTTGGCTCTCGAGATCTTTTCGACGACGACACCACTGCCATCCGCCTTGGATGATTTTGTCTTTTGTGCCTGAAGATCGATGCCAGCCAATTCCTTGTCAAATCCTTCCATCATGGCTCGATCGGCATCCTTGTCGCCCAACAAGCCGCGCATGGACTGATCACCCCAGAGAGTCTCTTCTTCCTCGGGGGCGAAATCCTCCTCCGACATCTCCTGAAGTCGCTTCTTTTGCAGACGCAGTGCCTCTTCTTCCTCGGCCCTGGCGGTTTCCTCGTCAGATTCAACCTCTTCGGCATCATAGTAACTTCTCTTGCCCTTACCCCAAGATTTCTCTATTGATTTTTTTATGGTGTCAACAGATTGAGAATGGTATTTGTTAGACAACAAGTCAAAACACTCGCAACCTCATTTTGGATTACAACTCTGTCATATAGTCATCTTGTGGTTTGTTGTTCCATTGACCAAAGCACTTACTGTCAAGGTCAAAGTCGTCTTCGTCCTGAGCCTTTGATCCACCGAGATCGTCTTCGAGATCACCAAGGTCTTCTTCATCTTCTTCTTCCTCCTCATCTTCCTCACTGTCGAGGCCGTAGACTTCTTCCTCGCTGATTTCGTCATCGTCTTCCTGATATCTTCGTGCCATGTCCTGCTCATGATCCAGCAAGATCTTTCCACGGCTATCATGAACTATTATAGGCAAAAAAGAAAAAAAAGTAAGCAATCTTTCAGGACATACTTCCCTTTTTTGACTTGCAAAGCATTTCAATATAGAACATCAAATATGCCAGCGGTGCAAAAAAAAAAAAAAAAGACTTACAGTCGTCCTCGGCGTCGTGTTCCATTTCTTCCCAGGTGTTGACAGCCTTGATACGGCTTCCACCGCCATCAAAGGCCTTGGGGGTTGCTCTCTTCTTTGGTGCGCCTCTCTTCTTCACCATTATGAATGAATGTGTAATGTTAAAAAAAGAGGAAAAAAAAAGTGGAATGCTTGCAGCAAGGAGAGCAGCACAAAAACAACAGCGCCCCTCCTCCTCCCCTCTTCTGCTTTTCTGGACGAATGGCTAGAAAAAAAAAGTCAAAAAATCAACACAAGCCACGAGTGTGAATTGGGCACATTTTCTCTATTTGCCATCAAAACAAGACGAGGGGAGAAAAAAAGAAGCTCAGCCAGTCCTAATACATACACATACACTAAAGCACGAGCTTTCAACTTCCCAAACCCCCTTTCTAAGGAGCCTTTGCATTTCATTGCATTTCAACAGCTACTTGCAATGGACAAGAATGCCAAGCGGTCGCAGGGTGCCGCCCCAAAGGCTGCAGCTGCAGCTGCACCGAAGAATAAGCCGTCCTTTGGCACTGGGGCTAGTCACCTTCAAAGGAAACCACAAACCGGTGGAGACGCTACTACACCATCCAAGCCCTCTGTAGGATTTAAGCACAAGCAGCAGCAACAACAACAACCGCAACAGCAAAGGACTGGAGAGACTTCGGAGACATCAACCGCAAACACATCTACACAGGCACCTGAAAAAGTCAAGAAGCCTAAACCTCCAAAACCTCCTGTTGATCTCAATGGTAACTAAGAAAGATATAGATTGAGGAGGAGACGACTCCTTTTCAAGTCATGAAACAAGAGTGAGAGTGGAAAAAAAGTACCACATGCTTATGCTACTACTCTTTTTTTATTCCAAATGTTGTGTAGAACATATCACACAACGCGCCTATGTCGGCGGTCTTGCTCGCGACGTGACAACATCCGATCTTGAAGGGCGTTTTAAAAGTTTTGGACAATTGAAGGACGCGTATGTCGCAAAGGATGTCGAAGGACTCTGTCGAGGATTCGGCTATATCACTCTCGACACCACACGCAAGGAGTGGCTGAAGTGTCTCGCACTCTTCAATGGCGCCAAGTGGAAGGGCAATGTCATGAAGATCGAGGAAGCCAACAAAGATTGGACTGTGAGGTAAAGACATTTTGGTGTATTCGTCGCGTCTCTTTTTCCCCATTGAGGGTGTACTGTACAGTGATCATCAGCAATGATCTGCGACACACACATACAATCACAAGACAATCGCATTACTTACCTCGGATCCATGCCCTGCTTTTTGTCCCAATAGACGCCAAGAAGAACAGGAAAATTTTGCACTCCAGGAGAAGAAAAAAGAAGAGGCTTTGATTAAGAAGAAAAAACGTGATCCAATCAAGCATGCAGAAGACATGTCGCCTGTCACGTACAAAAATATGGAGGGTCGTCGTGGTTGGAAGCGTGGACGATATGGCCAACCAGTTCTTACCATGCGCTTGGATAAGGTACGAGGGGAATCCGAGATTTTGCATTGACCTACCATTGGAAGGGCAAAATATGGTATATCTATCTGTTACTGAATGTCGCATGGCGCATGGGTATTTTTTTTTGCCTTTTTCAAACTTTCTAGTTCACCTACGATCCATCGCACTACAAGAACAATGTCGAAAGGCTCTACAATCAACCTAGTCATCCACCACTTCCGATACATAAGCTGCTTTATCAGATCGACGAGAACGAGCCTATCCCAAAGCCAAAGCACCTGCCTTCAGAAGTTGTCTTAGCACCTTTCCTAGAGAGAATCAATCAAAGGAAGAATAAGGCAGCAGCTCAGCCAGAGCCAATGGAGATTGAGGTCACGAAGAGCACCACATCGAAGGCATCTAAATCCAAAAGTGGTGGCAGCGATGATGATGGTGATGAAGCAGAAAGTGGAAGCGAGGATGACATGGATGGACTGGATCGCACCAATGTGAACAATGATACTTCGGCTGATAGAGATGTTATGGCGTCGATCCTGGCTGGCTTGGACTTTAGTCCCAAGGCCACGCGTGCCCTGGATGATTCGGATCTCGACGACAGTGATTTGGAGGGAGTCTACTCTGAAGATCTCGGAGCAGCAGCACCAGGTGTCTCTTCATTGCTCGAAACGACAGCTGAAGATATGTTTGGTGACTTGCCTCCGTTAGTGCCGACAACAGAGAAGAAAGTAAGCAAGGCTGATCGTGAGTCGAGACCCGAGGATCTCTTTGGAGTAGATGACGAAGATGAGGAAGATGAGAATCGGCCATCACTCGACTTTTTAGAAGCAGAGGAAGAAGAGGAGGATGAAGGCGAAGAAGGAGAAGAGGAAGAGGAAGAAGAGGACGAGGAGGACGAGGATGAAGAGGAAGAGGATGAAGAAGGCATCAGTGAAGATGTTGCTCGCGAGATTGCCCAGCTTCAGTCTTCAACCTCCACCACTTCTGGAGGTCTTTTTGACTCGGACGATGAAGGAAGTGGTGCGCTGAAGAGCGCAGCTGAGCTCAAGGCAGAAGAGTCTGAGCAGGCCCGCTTAAAGGCAATTGAATCTCGACAGGCGGCTCTTGCAGAAGCCCGTGAGAAGCAGCGCCAGCTGATTGCAGGTTCTCTCGCTCAAATGGATTCACGTGACAAGAAGCAAGGTCGTCTTTGCCGATTCGGATGAAGATAGTGAAGACTACGAAAAGATGGAGCGCGATCACGAGGCCAGAATGGCAGCATCCAGCGGCAGTGCCAAGAGTATCTTTGACTCGGATTCTGAAGAAGAGTCTACTTCCAAGCCTACAAAGATCGACAAATCTCGCCTTGATATCTTTGGATCGGAAGATGAGGACGAAGGTGACAATGATACACTTGGCGGAGAAAATGGTAAGGCTAAACGCATTGTGGTTGAATAACAGAAGGCTTTTTTTTGAGCACTTTCTAAAGGAAACTATTTTCTATTTTGGTTGAACTAGCATTCGGAATCAAGGAACAATTCGAAGGTCCAGCTGGTCGAGCACTGTTCAAGATGCAAACGCGGATCGGCACAGGCGATTCTCGTTTCCAGCTGACAAAGGACTTTTTGGATGACACAATGCAGGATGACGAGGAGGATTACGAGGCTCATCGAGACATGATGCAGATGAAAGAAGACGTAACGTCGTATAACAAGGACGACATTGTGATGGACGAGGACCAACAATTAAAGTCGAACGTTCAGGCCGAAAAGAACCAAGCGATGAGCGTGCTGCGGGCCATGTTTGGCGACGAGGTTGTCCATAATAAGAAGAAAGAGGAGGACGCGGCGCGGAAACGCATGGGCGGCTCTGGCGCGGTCCATGGACTCATCACTCGATTCGATCCGACGGTTGCTCCAGCTCCAGCCCCTGCACCAGCGGTCGTCTCGGAATTAGAGTCTGAGGACGAGGCTAAGAGCGTTCATAATACACAGTACCATAGTGACGAAGAGGAGGAAGAAGAAGACGATAGAGAAGATGACGAAGAGCAAGACCATGAGGCAGATAAAGATCGTGATGACGATGCTTCAGCGAAAAAGTCTGTTGGCTTCTCGTTTGGCTTCAATTTTGGTGGAGACGACGAAGACAATACAGCTGCCGCACCAGCAGCAACAAGCAACACAGGTGATGACAATACCCCACGTTTCCAAGTGGCATCGGATCTAAAGTCCTTGTTTGCGCCAGCCTCGGGCACATTCAAACTGTTTGGCGGCGATGATGAGGAAGACGAAAGCGAAGGCGATTCAGACAAAGAGAATAATGAAGACTTGTCAGGAGTAGGTCATGAGGAGCTCAAGGCTGTGACGGTGGGGTCGAAAACGATCTTCACGGATGAGAAGGAAGCGCAGGCAGTGCAGCAGCAGTTGTCACACTCGGGCAATCTGTTTTTCTTCCACTTCCAACACCCGTACCTGTTTAAGCGATCGCCATTCCGACCGCAGCAGACAAAGGTGTTTATGCGCACGGGCACACTGGAGGAAGTGACGGCCAACTGGGAGAAGACACGCCAGACCCTCACGCAGGAATACAAGCGTAAGCATCGGTCTGCGGCACGGAACCGAGAGCGTGCAGCTAAGCGCGTCAAGACCAACCCTGCCTCCTCAGCAGGCCAAGATTAAGAAGTGGCCAGACATGGCGCTCCAAAATCCCCCCTCACCCACAACCAACTGTACAATAAAGTTTGTTTTTTCCCCTCTTCTTAGCGAAAACCGACTCTCCCCCTTCCTTCACTGTGGGGAAATTGCCAACAAATGGAGAGGAGCGGGGTACACAGAAATCAACCTGACTGAGCCGAAGAAAGGTGCTGATCAGGCACGCACAACGTTTCTTCTCCACTCTTTCCCTCTCTCTAATTTTTTATTTCCACCAAGGCTATGTTCACACGGACAGCTCTTCGGTGTGCGAGCCGAGCAAGGTGGTCATCAGTCACTCCTCTTCTTTCTCATCCACCTCGCCATCCATCTTGTCCTCATCCCATCCCTCCTTTTTCACCTTCTGCTGCATCTCCTCTTGCCCAGAGAAGCATTCGACCTCTTTCTCATTCTGGTAAAGCGCCATTGACTTTGTCTTTTTTGTTTATAACATATCCGATTCCTGGGGGGGGGTTGAGGCCCTACACTATTGCTTCTGGGTCTTGAGGCAATTGTTGTTGGTGGTTCTTCCTGTGCCCTCACTCCTCTCCACTCTGTCTTTGACCTCCAATCCACTCAAACCTTTCTTATAACACTTTCTATATTTTGTTGCAGCCATGTCGCTCTCGATCAAGCCAACCAATGCTGAGGAAAAACCCTCCGAGGTCTTCCGTCCGTCTTCAACGATGATCGTTGTTGCCCCAATCCCGAAATCACAGGTGCGCCCTGGCAAGGCCAATTACAAGGTCCTGCTGTTAAAGCGAGGTCGGAAGGGCATTTCTGCAAGTGCTCATGTGTTTCCAGGAGGCAACGTCGACAAGTCGGATCATGACCCTCGGTGGGCCGAACTATTGAATTACTCTCCGCCAGAAGGGTATAGAAAAAACGATAAAAAAAAAGAATTCTATCAAGTCTTCTTGTCTATATTGATAGCAATTTGTAGAAGGACTGACTTTTATACTCTTTATTCATTCATTGGTAAATAGATCGACAGCTTCGCCTTTGTTCAACATGATCTGTGCGATCCGTGAGGCGTTTGAAGAATGTGGCGTGCTCGTTACCGAACCTCCAACACAGCTGTCTAATGACGAGATTCGTGTTTGGCGCGAGCGGGTAATTGATCTTCATCTTGCTTTAGTGCACCCTATGACAAAAAGCCAGAAAAAAAAACTGACCCTTCTTTTTTGTTTTTTCGCGGTCCTGTTAGGTCCATAACAATGGCGCCGAGTTTTACAACCTGTGCACATCTCATGGGCTCAAGCCCGCCATTGAGCGCCTGTGTCACTTTTCATCGTGGATCACACCTCCTGTGGAGCCAAAGCGGTTCCATACACAATTCTACCTGACCGTATTGCCATGGTCACGCGAGTCGTTTTCGGACGAGCGAGTGTTTGCCGATGGTAAAGAGACGGTCGAGTTGGTATGGTTGACTCCCGAAGAAGCGTTGGATGCGTATCGCGAGAGCCGCATCACGACTTTTTTGCCACCACAGTTTGTCACACTATCGGAGTTGTTGCCGATCCAGCGGCACGAGGATCTCGTGGCACATTTCGAGCACCGAAAGATCGTCAACATCATGCCCGAGTTTAAGATGGAGAGCCAAGACGAGCGTGGCTTGCACCTGAGCGGGATCTTACCGGGCGACGAGGAACATTCGACTCATGTCACCAAGGGATTGAAGCATCGGATCCATATTACTCGCGAAAAGAAGGGCATGGTCATCCGGAAATATGTTCATGGTCCTGTTGAAATCAAGGCTCGTTTGTGAGAAGAAAAAAAAAAGAGAGGTGATGTAGTAGCATCCATTGATAGAAACAAAAATAAAAATTTATATATAGGCGTCTTTTTATTTGTCAGTAATAGTGAAACTATCCCAAGCTAAGAAGAACGCGTTGGGACCCTTTTTTCGTGTTTTGTGTTTCCGCTCTCCTTTCTTTTTCTTCCTTTCATAAATCCAAACCTTTTTCTCAACATTCAAATGTCATGATGAGTGCAAAATCAAGACATTTTAATGTGTCGACAAAAGTCAGTCTAGAAAAGGTCGCTACTCACTGCTAGCGGTATCAAACTTGTCAATCCCAACTTCAATGTCAGATCCAGCACGAACAAACGATGAAATGAGCATTTTGAGACAAGGAAGAAAAAAAATACACGAGTAAGCATGTTCAGAAAGTGAAAAGGTTAGGGGAGGAAAACCAAACGGAATCCTTCCAGAAGAAAGTACATTTTCTTTCTCTGGATGCTGCATCGAGATTCAAGTTTTCGGAAGATCGAGGGGGGTGAGGAAAGCTGAACGCATTATGTGTGACAATTGAATCTTGGTCACGCTGTGACGGAAGTTCGTTTATGGTGCATGTTTTGATTGTGAGACTTACAGCTGTGTTCTAGGACGTCTCGAGAAAGATACTAGACAAACCAGCACCACCCACTCGTAGGAGAAGGCGATACCAGTATTACAGTATTACAAAGTGTAGCTTGTGTAGGCTTATTCATGTTCGGCCATAAACTCCATTCACGCCTTCCTACCATGGGGACACCTTGCTCGGGTATAGCTTAGAAAACTTTGGATGAATATTTTACCATCGTTGGTCAAAGAATAAAGTTGAATCACATGACTCGGATAATTTTTAAGCAATTTTTCCATGTTTTTTGTACCATGGCAAAAAAAAATGTTACTTTTGTACTCCATGATGCGATCATGAACTGCTGTGAGAGCTCAATCTGCACCGTTTCTGCCAAAGGCGCCCAGTAGCTTTCATTCTTTTTCCTCTTGATGTTGTTTCTCTGACGCGAATTGTTGTCTACGGATACTCGAAAATTCTAGAGGGATCATGAGAGATGGCGAAAGAATGAATTAACAGCGGGTGAGGATACATGTTCCGCCAGAATAGTCAGTTCTCTTCGGATGGGTTTTTAAGGTCGGGTCGTTGTTCAACCAAGATGTTTAAGGGAGGGCATGTGAACACCGGAAGTGAACAAAAGGAAAGTGTATGTTTGTGTACATCTATTTCATCTATTTCTTTTTAAGATTAGGTAAAGTGCTACTTGATTCTCGTATTTTCTAGTGCCAAGTGGACCGTGCACCGCATGGGCCAGTGTTTCAGCCAGTAGAAAATTGTAGAAATGTGAAACGATCACGATGAAGGGGTATAAATTCTACCCTTCACCTATGGCACTTTCACCATCGTTCACACACAACAGCAAAAACTTTGAGATCTTCATTTAAATACAACCTTCCCCACACACATACGCACACAATCCAAACAAACCCTTCATACTTTAACCCCCACAAGCAAAACACATTAACACCAACATGTCGCTGATCAACTGGACCGGATACGACCCCTTTGACAGACTCGAGCGCCGCATGAACCAAGTCTTCGACCACTTGATGGATCCTTGGTGGGTGAGCCCCCGCCGCCAACGCGGTTCAAGGGGCGGTGAGGGCCAGCTCTCCACCGACCTCATCCACCCTGCATGCGATGTGTACGAGACCGACAAGGGTTGGAACATCCATGTCGAGCTCCCCGGTATCAAGAAGGAGGATATCAAGATTGAGGCCACCGACAACGCCGTGACCCTCTCGGCCGAGTCCAAGTTCTCGGAGGAGTATACCCGCGACAATGTGCGCTGCCAAGAGCGTCGCTACGGTACCTACTCGCGCACCATTCCTCTCCCCGAGTCGGTTGACCGTGACAAGATTGACGCCAACTTCAAGGACGGTGTGCTCAACCTCTTCCTTCCCAAGGGTGAGGCCTCCCAGCCTCGTAAGATTACCATCTCTTAAAGTGGCCGCTGAATCATCGATAGCTCACTTTCTAAGGACTATTTTAAGATAGTTCCCTTTCCACACCACTTTGCATTTTTCTCTTTTTCTGTTGTCCCATCCCATCCTACTCACTTGGTCCCCCCCTCCCTCCTCTTGTATATTTTTCACCTTACCTCGCGGCCAAATGTTTGAATAAACAAAAAATTGAAAAAAAATCACGTATGCTTTTCTGTTATATTTGATCTTAAATCTACAAGTGTGTTTCTTGCTCTTTCCCACGTTTTTTTTCCTTCCACTATGAAAGCTAAAACATGTCTACTTACATTAGACAAAATTAGGGTATTTGCTTCGTGGTTACCCTTTTCTGATGCAAGCGTCTTGTGTTGTCTTTGACCGCAAAGTTTTCTTACTGGAGCATAAGAAATGAAAGAGTTGTTCCGTATTAAACACAATAGCAGCATAAGGCTTTTTTTTGTCTGGACCATTGACTTTCTAGTCTATGGAAGACAGGTCGGCTTGTCTAGTCTAGGAAAGAAAGTCCAGCTTGGTTATGGTTCCTCTGTGTTTGTTGTGTTTGATGCAGTACACTCGCTGCTGTTGTTTTCCATGTTTAAGACATAGTGGTAGATATAGCTTGTAACATAGTGTGTGGAAAATGATTGTTTTAGTTGTCTTTTCCCTCGGATCAGCCTTCCCACGTCAAGAAAGTACCATACCCATCTATCAGACATGTATTTTTTGGGAAGAATTACATTGATGTTGAAGGAACAACAAGTCTGTTAAACTAAAGGTCATGGAAAAGGAGAGATGAATGCATTCCACAGTCCATCTCCTCATTTTTTTTCTACGGGGTCTTAGGGATTTCATTTATTTGGCGAGTGTCGCTAAAAAAGGGGGCTAGAGATTGTGTCTAGCTAGACTGAAACTTGCCTGGTGCTGCTGTCCAAAGATGTTCTGTCCGAGTTGACAGTAGAGTCTCGTCCCTTACCTTTTTCTCCCGTTGAGAAACCACACCCATGGATGGTGGCAAACAGTGCAAAACCCGGTTTTTTCCCCCCTCATGTGTTCATTGAGTAGTGTTTATATAGTATCGTCTTGCCTGTTACGCCTTCTCAAATAATCTACGAGTTCGTTGACACTTCGTGCCTCTGTACCTACATCGATAATGTTTTGTAGCTGATTTATGGCATCCTGTATGGCCTCTGGATCATTCAATTTGGTTATACCAACCATGGTTTTGATCTCTTTCACAATGACTGCCCTGTTCCGTAGCGTCTTATTTTTCTTGGCCTCATTGTCGTACTCGGCCATGAGAATGTGGTGTTCCTTCCAGACATCCTCCACTGTAACTTTACCTGCTTTGATCCTTCGAATGCAGTCTTTCAGTGGGGCTTTTGGTGGATTCTCAACGGCGTTTTCTGGAGGTGAAGAACGCTGCTCAGAGACTTCATGACCTGTTGTTGATGGTTGTACTGGATGATGCAACTGATCTGATGTCCCTGCGGGAATTGATTTCTCCCCCATAGATTGCTGCAAATGCTTGACTGCTTGCTTGAGTGCTATATGCTCTTGCAATAAAGAGGAATACTCGGTTCGACACTGTTCTATTTCCCGGTGGAGTGGATGGCGCGATGTCTCTAATGTCCCAGCTGGAGCTGATTGCTCAAGATTCTTCTCCATAGTTTATTGCCAATCCTTGACCGCTTGCCTGAGTGCTATATGCTCTTGCAATATAAACGAGAGCTGGTCATGACACAGTTCTATTCCCCGGTTGGGTGGATGGTACGACGGTTCTGATGTCCCTGCTGGTGTTAAATGCCTCAGTTTCTCCTCAACGGTTCTCTGCCAATGCTTGACTTCTTGCCTGAATGCTATAAACTCTTGTAATAGAGAGGATGGTCGAATTTGACACTGCTCTATTTCTCGGTTGAGGTTGCATGGAGCCTCCTCATCATACCTGGCTGCCGTACGTTCTTGTAATCGAGAGAATGTCTCAGTTCGACATTGCTCCATTTCCCGGTTGAGGTTGTTCAGAGCCTCCTCATTGTGCTTGAATGCCAGTATAGCCTCCACTGGCCACTGCTGGATCTCAGCCGGTTCAGGACGACGCAGGTGGTGAAGCAACTCCGCCTGGTATGCCTTGAACGCAGTAGAGTGGAACATGGGCTTTAGCAACACTGGGTGCCTCAAATATTTGAAGCGACGCAGGTACTCTGCTGCATCCTGTAATACGACTCTTCGCATGCGAACGAGCATTAGAAGAAATTGCTGCCGAGTGAATTGGCTCGTGTTATCCTCGCTCCGAATAGCCGCCACGATATCCCTTAGCTGCTCAACATGGGTCGTGTGATTCGGTTGGTGTGCCTCACTAACCTTCTCTTCCATTGCCTCCTTGCACTTTTGGATCCACTCGCGACGTTCAACCGACCCTTCTTCGAAGAGTGCCGACTCTATGAATGGAAAAATCATCATTTGTAGTTCGTTGCTCGGGTGAACCTCACATCGCCGGAGGTGGAATGGGTGATCCATGAATCCTGCCAGCGCAAAGGCTACATCAATGGGGTAGTTGTCAAGATTGCACTGCTGCATGCGTCCAGACCCATCCGCCCAACGTCCTGCGATCTGGACATGATCCGCGGGAACGCCAATCTTTTGCGCTTCTAAAGCACCACTGTGTCGTCCTCTGTGTGTTATGCTGCTGATGTTCATTCCTTGTAGAGTGGTTGTCTTTGTAGTTGATGAAAGAGGCGGAAGTGGGGATGGGTGCTGCTGCTGCTGTTGCTGTTGCTCAGTACCAGATCTTGCTTGTAGACCCAGGGAAGGGCCTGATGACAGTGAAAGACGTGAAAGTACAGCCTCGTCCTCAGAAAGAACGTCATCCGAAACATCAGCGGCCTCCGTTATCGACGATAGCTGTGGTGACGATAGTATGGGCACTTTAGGTGCTTCAGGTGCTACTTTGGCTGGTGGTTTTGAGCGACTAGTGCTTTTATGTTTGCGAGTGGTTGTCCTTTCTCGCGGGATCGAGACGGCCACCCCTCTCGTTCTTGCTCGGGTGCGTGAAGCAAGGGGTTGAGCAGCATGAGCTTTGGATCGTGTATTGTGCATTGAACAAAAGTAGATGGAAAGAATCAAATGGTAATTGAATAGGAGAACCGCGTTGTTGTTACGCGTGCTCCATATTTG
>JAAAIY010000033.1:16165-54341 GCA_016098105.1 Actinomortierella wolfii
GTAAAACCGTTCGTTACTAAGGTAGTAAAAAAAAAAAAAAAATGAGATACATCCAGGGGTGGGAAGGAAAAGGAGTGACAACACGTGGACAAAATTATCATATATTGAGATGAGAGCCAAGCTCTTGTTTTGTTCTTTCTCTTTCTTTCATCATCCCAGTGGGCTATTCCTTGAATCACAGCTTTCGTGCACTATGAACAACATTCAGGTCACTTCTATGGCAGAGACAAAGGCGCTTCTTGATAAGGCGGCCATAGCTCTCTCGGCGGCGGCCGAGGCTTGTACTGCTGCTGCTGCGGCCATTACAGCCCTTTCTAATGCCAATGCCAATGCCAATATTGGCGCGAGTAAATCATCTGCCAATCAATCTTCTGTTGCCCAACCATCTATGACTACTCTATCAGGCATGCTGACCGCTGCCTCCTCTAGCGTCATAACGATTGAGGATGATATCTTAAAACTGCTTCCTACTGTGCCTTCTGAGCTCCAGGCGAACAGCCGTCCCAGTAATGTGGTAACAACACGCACTGCACCTACCCCTTTCATCTCACTTCCTCCGCGACGTCTTTATGGGGTTGGGTTTGGGGTTACAAGACCAGTCAGGCACGTGCCTGATGGTCGAATGATGCTTCCTTTGGACGTTGGCGATTTTGCCATCGAGGGCCTGGTTGCTACCGGCTCCAAATTCACGTTCCTAGATAAGGACATGGCGGACGAAATGGGCTTAGCTTATTCGCTGATACCTCGACTGAAGGATTGGGACTTGCCACCTTATTATCTTAAGCCCGGCTATGCTGTGGAATACTTCTTGATGGACAACCCAATTAAGGTATTTTGTAACGGACGCCACTTTCGTCACCAGTTTTATGTGGTGAGGCTGAAGGAAACAGGGTGTGTCTTCGGAACTGACCTGTTCAAGCGTGTGGGCCTTTACTTCGGTTGGACCTCTGGTGGAGGAAGTGAGGGCAATGTCAATCAGAAAATAGTGAGCAATAACCGCTCTGATGATAAGGATGTGGAGCCCAAACGAAACAGCGATCGCGATACCTCTGGTAGCGCAAGTGAGAGCGAGCGTGCCCACCGCCATTCCCCATACAACCAATATAACCCCCATCATGGTCGCAATCGCCGCAGAGGCCGTCGCTGTCTCGCGAGGCGCGGACGAAAGTAACATGAAGACAGAGAGGAAGTGGAAGGGGAAGGTTACTTTTGGAGCGTCGGTACCACTTTTCTATCTTGTGTCTCTTTGGCACTCTTTTATATCTTTTTTTTTATGATAGGGCAGAGGTTTGTTTTCCCTATTTGAATGCATCGAACACAACAAATGTCATAATCTTGTCGAGGTTGAAAACCAGAAAAATGGGTAAATCCTCCTTAAACAATGAACATATACATATTGATATTATGCAAGGTTTTTTTTTCATCCTCGCGATGTTTTTTTTTATCCTTGCCATGAAAAATGCTATTTTGTATGGTTGAGCGATTCTTACCAGCTGCTTTTGTGCAAAGTCTGCATGGTCATTGCAACATACCTATTATTTGAATAAATCACTTCTTTTGGCTCTGTTCCAGTGTGAACGATAGCCTTCAAACAGCACACAAATGTTCTCTGTCTTTAATGTTGATGTATTTTATGTAACTTGCAAGGAAGATGTATGTAGTAATGCTTGTGGATATTTGTGTGTGTGTATATTTTTTGTGTTGGTGAAAACATGTGCATTTAACAGAGCCGATCCTATTTAGAATATGGCTTACAACCTACATTTTAGCACAGAGTCTTCATCTCGATAGTCTCATAACCAGATTTTTTTTCGCCGTGAATAAGGAAGCCGAAACGAGCAAGAGATCTCAATCTTTGTAGTAAATACCCTCCGTCGACTGCACTTGTTTATGTATACAATATAACACTGAAGAGTGCGCAAAATGGCACTGGAGCGTTATCAGATTGATTAGGTCTTCATGATCAAAAGTTGAACACAATGCCAATAATAATATACAGCGCCTGGCTGGGTGATAATCATTTGCTTTTTTTTAATACGTCTAGAAAATGGAGAACAATCATGGCTGAAAAAAAACAAGAGGAAACTAAAAAAGAATCACGCTATTGGTGACGCCCTTTTTTTCTTTTTACTGCAGGTGGCCAGCTTTTAAGCACGAACCGACAGGTGGGAGAGGGGGTAAAAAAAAAAGAAGAGAGAAGGAAGTGGGGGGAGGGAGGAGGGCGCAGGTGGATGCTCGAAGGTGTATATGTTTTGTGCATGAATCAATTACAACAGCCGGAAAAAAGGGAAAAAAACAAAACAGTTTATCGGTACAGATGATCGGCCTCAATGTTACGAGCCAACTCAACCTCCCACTTGTCACCGTTGGCCAACAGCTTCTCCTTGTTGTACAGAAGCTCCTCGTGTGTCTCGGTGGCATACTCATAGTTGGGACCCTCGACAATGGCATCGACGGGGCAAGCCTCCTGACAGAATCCACAGTAGATGCACTTGGTCATGTCAATATCATAGCGGGTGGTGCGACGGGAACCATCCTCACGGGGCTCAGCTTCAATCGTGATAGCCTGTGCTGGGCAAATGGCTTCGCAAAGCTTGCAGGCAATGCAACGCTCTTCGCCTATATGGTTATCAATGTGAAAAAGAAACGAAAAAGGTCAAGCATGTTAGGACGCGTATCCATTACCAGAAGATCTCAGGAAGGAAACCGTAGGTACTCCTCCATTGTGATGGGGTGACTTTGGCCACTCCAAGTGTCAGAAATCCGCCAATTTTTCAAGTTGTCGCCGAGGTTCATCAGCGCTGGTTCAGCTGTCCAGTATTTTCCTCAGCCACCTATCACGTTCTCGGGTTCCTCCTTGAGCTTGATCGCGGGTCCATATGCCTCCTCTTTTGAATTAATCCGTCATATTATCCTTGATCCAGAGGTATGTGATCATTCCAAATGGCGCGACGTCTTTTTGACTACCACGAGGAAAAAAAAAGCCACAAGGTTGTCAAAGTCAAAGCATGATGAAGCTTACCAGAAGGATAGCGTCTCAAGGCGTGCTCACCACGGAAACGGGGCGAGAGGGCACCCTTCTCAAAGGGGTACATAATGGTATAAGGAGGACGGAAGAACGACTCGAGAATGACCCACATTCCACGGACCAACTCTGTGAGCAGCAGCGACTGCGAGGTCATATCCAGGGTGGTGGGGCCACGGCCAGGAATGTAGCGCGTTGAGCGATCATCTTCTGGGAAAGACTCGCGGTTGGCACGGTAGTCGTTGTAAGATTGAGCGCGGCTGACGGCCGAGGCGTGAAGACCGCGAACGACAGCTGGGGTGGTAATACGCGTGGGCACTATCAATTAAAGAGATTTGCAATAAAAGGATTTAGATAGCCTGTCTCGGACGATCCACGTATGACATGTTGTGAGAAGGGAGAGGTTGTGGGGAAATGTGTGCAGATCACTGATATGGGTGCCATAGGCTGAGGAAGCAGTGTACGAGAGAAAGCGGATGAAAGAGACAGAGAGAGAGAAAAAGTTGGAGGCACTGGTCGCTGAATGTTGTCTGGCGGGTCAAATACATCTCCAGCTGATCATTGATCACTCTGTTGGAGGTAAAGATCCCACGGCTCCAAGAGATGTATTGGATACACGTCCGAGAGTGCTTAATCAGGCTCGGATGTGCGAGAATTGTTCTCCTGCGAGGAAGGGGGAGTGGTCGCGCTGAATGTTATGCGAACAAACATCCATAGGGGCGATGTCCGAGACCACAATCATATTTCGCGGTCGATTGATCCGAAATCCCGAGGTCCGGGTCGTGTCAGGTATTCTTTCTCCGTATGAGGGGTGACGGCAAGAGAGAGGAGGGCGAGAGAGGCATACCTCTGGGGACAATGGTGCGAGCGGCCATGCGGCCTGCAGCGATGAACGACATTATGAATAAGAGGGAGGGGCGGAAGAGGAGGAGAGAGGGGAGAGGCGAGACAGATGGATGATGGAAATGGGTAATGGCCAAACGAAGTTCGGATTTTTGTGTGATTTGTACCGTCTCACTTCCTCAGCGCTCTCTCTACCAGACCTGTCTTCCCTCCCTCCTCCCTCTCGGAAACACATCGCTCACCGCCCGCTCGCCGATGTGACGTCACGTTTCTTAATTTGATCACATGACGTGACTGGTAATTTGGACAGTGTGTTTTGAACAACAGAGAAGAAAAAAAAGTAGCTGAAGCCCTGTTCGTCCACCCCTCTGCCAACAGTGACAAAAGGGACGAAGTTCATTCGCATTTGCCCATTGACCTCCGTTCGTCATCCCTTTGCAAATTCCTTCATTGACTACTCAAAGCTCTCATACTCTACATATCTAGTCAATACTCATGTCTACCTTCGACTATAAGCAGGTATATACATCGTATTTGTACCTTTTCCATGTCTTTGGCAAAAAAAAGGAGAAGCTTCCACTAGAGACAGCCGATTGATCGAATTATCATGTCTCTTGATTATAGGCTGCCAAGGCTACAAAGGCTCTGTTGAGCTATGTCCACAAGAGGAACGAGGGCAAAAACCAACTGCTGGAGGAAGATCAGACCGTCTGGCTGATTATCGCCACCAAGGAGTTTTCGGACATTAACAAGACAAAACCTCACCGCATGTATGTTGTTTGGGGATCATGCGTAGTGTTGCAGGATGAAAGGAAGAAATGCTGATTTGGGCGTCTGAAGGCTACAGCTGTAGAAATATCCAAGTTCTCTTGGGTCGTTGAGAGTTTCTCAAGCGAGACACACCATGCGCTCAGGACATGTATCAAGGAGACACCATCCGGCTATACCCCCTTTACCCACTGGAACATGCATGCATCAATATACCTGTGCCAAGATGGTGGACTACAACTCGGGACGCAATGCACCCTCTTATCCAATTGTTTTTGCTCGCAGATAATGCTGACCGGTTTTTTTCATTCTCGAATCATTTCATCCAACAATAGCCCTCTGAAGCACTCGATCCTCCCTTCTGATGCCGAGGTGTGCTTGTTTGTCAAGGACCCACAGCGCGACTTTAAGAAGCTTTTGGAGGACAAGCAGGTCAAGTCTGTTCACAAGGTGATTGGTGTCTCGAAGCTGCGTGCCAAGTACAAGCCTTACGAGGCTAAGCGTCAGCTCTGCGCCTCGTATGGCCTCTTCCTGGCCGATGCGCGTGTGATTGCGCTTCTGCCAAAGCTTCTTGGCAAGACCTTTTTCTTGAAGAAGAAGCAGCCTATTCCCGTGGACATGACACGAGGTGACCTCAAGAAGGAGATTGCACGGGCCATTGGATCGACGTACATGCATCAGACGAGCGGCACCTGCACGGCAATCAAGATTGGTGTGACCAGCCAGACCCCGGCCGAGATCAGCGCTAACATCGAGACAGCGCTGCCACACATTATTGAGAAGATTCCCAAGCAGTGGCGGAACATCCAGTCTATTCACTTGAAGACCAACGACTCGATCGCACTGCCCATCTTCAACTCGTTACCAGATGACGGTGTCACACGGATCAAGGTCACACACAAGAAGAAGGATGAAAAGATGGACATTGAGGAGGAAGGCGATGATAGTGAAGAAGAGGACGAGGACGAGGATGAGGAGGATGACGAGTAAAGAGGAAACACCTGAGGGGTTGGCGCTTGTTTTTTTTCCATATTCAGACTATGCTAGACTTTTGAACCCAACACACCATCAACTCTTTCTTTCATGTCAGCCAGCTGTTGTGAGGCTCCTGCTGGTTGTCATGAGCATTCTTCCTTTCTCATCTCCTCTACTATCCATATCATGGGCCCACGACTCTGATTCTCTACATCATTTTTTCATTGATATCATATTTGAAATCCTATTCTTGCTTTTTTTTTGACGTGTAACTGACCTGTAATATCATTCTTGTCCTTTGGATGTACTGCATGCTACATTTTTAAACATGTATGGTTCGAGCGAGGGTATTGATTAACTGATCGATTGATTGTTCCTGAAAACCAAAGGACCTGAGGGGAAGGGCAGGGGGAGTCTTTGAGTGATTGTGAAGCGTCCAAAAAAAGTGAAACAAGTTGGTGGCAACTCATATTTACAAGGTATCATTCCCCCCTTTGTTGGGATTCAAAAGTGGTTAAACCAATGCATTTGATTTCTATTTTTCGAGTGTGTTTCTTTAGAGTGGTGTTTTTTGCTTGAGGGACTCTTTTTTTTCTTGGATGATCTAACATCCCACTACTATAGCAGATGAATGCGACTTGATGTAAAAAGTGAATTTTTTGGTTATTTCTTTGAATTTTTTTCTACATGGCCTCGTTAATGATGCTAAAGGCGCTCTTAAAAACATCCAACATCGCCTTGCACTTGGCACGCTCAGCCGAAAGGTTGTCATCCTCCTGCAAAAGCTCGGTGAAAAGCTCCTCCTTGTACAGGGTGGCCACCAAACGGTTTTGCACATGCTCACGGCAGTGGTTCACCAGCAGGTGCATCACAGCCTTGGGCACAAGATCTTGAATCGACTTGCGGGTGATGTTGAAGTACGAGATGATCAGCGAGCCTGTAAACATGTAAAACAAAATAAGCAGGTACAAAAAGTTAGTAAAACTGGACCCAAAAAATTTATGCGTCGTTGCAGGGTCATGAATATACAACCAAATGGGGGGTACGTACGGATCAACTGGGTCTCCATATCTTCACGATCGCTCAGGTTAGCAAATTCATCGTTGTCGGTCATATGATCGAGCTTGCGATCGAAATCCAACGGTTCACCATCGAGGACAGTCTTGGGCATCACCATGTCCTTTGCAACATCAGCTCCGACAGGGCCCATACGGCTATGCTCTTGCTGATGGGCTGCTCGCTGCCGCTGTTGTTGTTGCTGCTGCTGCTGAGGAGCGCCAAAGAAGTAGTTGAGGAAGGTATCCTTGCTTGGAGCATGTGGGCCAGTGTGGATAGGGCCGTTCGACAGCGACGACGAAGACGACAAGGCGGCTGCAATGTTGTGGCCGGTGGCGCCAGAGAGGCTGCTGGTACTGTTGATGCTGTTAGTGCTATGATGGCCCTGGTTCGGGTGCAACCGCTCACGTTCTGAACCGCGCTCATGGACCGATAGGTTGTTCAGGGTGGCTGTAACGCTCTTCTCACTGGCATCATCACGGATCACTGTTGAATCAGCACCGCCGCCAATGCCACCACCGACGGCTGAGTGGCTGCTCAGGCGACGTGTCCGGTCCATATCTCGCTTCTTCTTCTGGGCAGCACGGTCGATCGCCGACATGGCTCCACTACCGCCAATGAAATCAGGGTGGTTCGTGTTGATATACGAACGCTGGATCGCAATCAAACTCTCAACATACTCTGAAGTTGGGCCCAACCGTTCACGGAGCAGATCCGACACCACCTCAATGAGCTTGGCATGCAAGCGAGGGAATCGTGCCAACTCCTAAAGTCATCCCAATTAAACAATGATATACAGAAGGTAACACTGTTAACAAACGCACTTTCCCCCACCAATTCATGAAAACTTCGGATTGGTATCAAAAGCGACCATTGATATATGTACCTTTCCTCCGCAGCTGTGGCAAATCTTGACGAGCTCCTCATAAGCCAACTCAACACATCGCAGACTTGGGGGCTCGAGCAACTTGATCTGAGGCTTGACCAGCAAGTCAAAAGCAATCTCGGGCACAAACAACGATGGCCGAGGGCCGGTCGAGTTGCGGATTGCCGTACGAATGTCCTGGACCGACAAGTTCTCGCATGCATTGACAGAGTCCAAGGCTGCTCCAAATACATTGTTGAAGATGTAGTAGATCCGTGCTCCTCCGCACAACTCCTTTGTCGAAATCTCGGATGATGTACCATCAATAGCCGCCACAAAGTCGCTTGCGAATCGAGTCAGTAGTTGCAAAATCAACGATCCCTATGTATAAAAGGAATGACTGTTAGCTGATGTCTACTACTCAAAATGTCCTCCATACTCTTATAGTAGGAACCACAAGTTTATGTTTCGAATATGTTCTCCTCTCTCTGTCGAGTCCATTTTTTCCCAGTAGCTAGCCTTACCCTATGTGCCTTGCCAGTAAAGGTAGGGTCACCATAAGACGAAAGTTCTTGCTGTGTCTGACCAATCAAAGAGTTGAGCTTAGCCTTGATATCTGGCAGCTTCTCACGGATATGGTTCATCAAGATCTAGTATGAGATAGGCGACACAAGAAAATAAGTTGAAACCGGTCAGAGCCACAATTTTGTGAGAAAAAGGGAAATAGAGACGCTGTCCAAGTACATGCGCGGATTGCCCAAAAAGAATAAAGCGTACATTATTCAGAGTCTTGGCCAAAAACTTTGTGCCGCATCGATGAGCAATGGCTCGGTATGCTGGGTGGTTCTGGAAGAACTCTGTCTCGGCTTGCAAGGCATCAGCCATAGGCTTGTTGTTGAGGATATCGGCCTGAGACCGGTTTACGACACCAATAAAGCCAAGCTTCAGAGGATAGGCGCGTCCGGTAAGAATATCGAGCGAGTTGGTACCAGCATCCATAAGGTCAAGCTTTGTCAATACTCCAATAGTGCGTTTAGCCTCAGGGTCAACCTGGCGAGCAAGCTTCAAACTGTCTGAGTTGGCAAGGTCGACGTTTGCAGGTGAGACAGCCAAAATGACACTATAACGGGCAGGAGTAAAGATGAAGAAGAAATTTAGTAATAGACAATAGACAAGTCAAGCGCATTATTCACTCCATTTTGTGAATTTAGTAATACCTATTGGGTTTGGTGATGTAGTCAAAGATGAGGTTCCTTGTCTGCTTTTCGATATCCGTTGGCTGGTCGCCTAGTTCATTGTTGAAAAAATCGAGAGATGGTCGCGTCCGGAAGGTGAAAGTAGTCCGCGCAAATCAAGTGTACCGAGGGCAAGAGAAACACGTCATAGTCGGCCATGTACGAAGGAGAGGATAAAAAAAAAGAAAAAAAAATAACAGTCAGCCAATGGTTCCCCTCACGGAAGAAAGTAGACTATGATGGGTATTTTGTTGCCTGTTTTTTCTTTTTCGGGGACAAGAGCACAACAGAATTACTAGCACGGGACAGACATACCGACTGGGACCTGGTGAGAGTATGAGACGGCGTTATGGTAAAATCAAAATATCATAAGGAAAGGAGACAAAAAAATGATGTGGTCAGCATTGCATTGCTCCTCGCTTTTCCGAAGTGAGTGGCATGCATATACAGGTTGGGATAGTAGTTCTGTATGATGACTGTTCTCTATGTGTTTTCCTCGCGTGTTTTTTTTCCAGTGCCACTTGTCCTCGGGTTCCTTGCGTGCCTGCAGAAGGGTCCCTGAGAGCACAGACATGCTCCCTGCTGTCCTGTCTTGCCTTTTCTTTTTTTCCCTCTTTTTCTGTGCATGCTACTGTTGCCAAATGAGTGGATATTGACTTTGGATCCGATTTTGTGTGTGTATGGGGTGTGGTATATGGCAAATGCTTTTTTTACCTTGGTCACACCGGGCAGGTCGACCAATGTCAGGTTCAGAACATTCTTGGAGTAGATCTTGAGATGAATGGGTGTCCTGGAGATTCCCTTGTTCTGACCAGCAACACGAGCAGTTTCTGCCTCAATCTCCCTGCGGACTTCGTCGAAATCAAAAAACTGCTTGTTGGGCAAGTGCAAGAATTCGGCACGATCGGGGACTTCTTGCACCGAGCTCTCGGTGGTGGCGGAGGAGGACGGCGGAGGAGCGATGCCGGTGCTCACATGAGTGTTGACAAGCTGCAAGACAAGTGGACGACGGGTGACAATGCCATTGCCACGAGGCAAAAAGTCCCTCTGAACAATGGTCTCAAGGACGGACGACTTTCCGGAGGACTGGGAGCCAACAACGACGATCTGGGGGAGGTCGATCGAGTCGCTGCCGATGGTGTTGAAAACATCCTGCAGCTTGTTGACGAGCGGAATGAGGTCGTTCATGACGATGAGGATGGGAGAGTGAAGAGACGGAGGAGAAAGAGAGAGAGAAAGTAGGAAAAAAAAAGGAAAGAATGAATGAGAGGAAGGAGGAATACAACAGAAGGGAGCAGAGAGAGTGTGCACACAAAGAGGGGAAGTGGGACAGAGAAGGGATGACTTGGGACCTGATTTTTTTCTTTTTGCCATTTCCAGCAGAGGAGAGCATGGAGAACTAATCATTCTATAAAACTCAGCCACTCACAGACCATCACCATCATCAACATTATCATGCCAAGTGTTTCTCTTATTTCTATTCCTTTATAGCTCTCAATACAGCAGCTAGTCGAAGGGGATACGGCGTGACGGAAGAGCACGGCTGCCAGCGGCGCCTTCATTGGCCTTGGCTGCAGCAATAGCACTTGGGATCTTCATGCCACAACATGTCGGGAACTCTTGTCCAAACGCATGTACGTGTTGGTGACCGTCTGCACCAGTCTCATCGTCATCGGCCAGGTTGGCTGGCTGCGATCCTTGGAACTGAATCATACCGCCAAACAAAAAGTGCTGCATGATTGGCAGCTTGCCAAACACCTCGGCCTTATACATCTTGATCATGCCAGAGTTGACCTTGTCCCATGTCTTGACCGCACTAATATCGTCCAGCATAGGTGAGTGCCACCGCAGCGACGCCGTCTTTACAGAGTTAATAAACTGGATGCATGCCAAGTACATGTAATCCTTTGAGAATTCAGATACGACATCTTCGTCATGGATCGACTTTGGGCGGATGTATTTGTGTCCACGTAGCTGGGCAGCGCCAAACAAAAACGGCAAAAAGTGATAATCATCCAAGCCCCACACACCATGGGAACCGGCAGGTTCGAGCCAGTATGAAAATTGGAGTGTGCGCATCACTTCAATGTACTTGACAAACACCTTGATCACCGTAGCACGATAATCCTCCGGTTTGATCATCTCCAACTCCTTGAGGCAGTACAGGAACGCTAAGAAGTTTGCCTCGTGTCCTGTGCCATAGTCGATACGCTTGCGGTTGCCCCAGCACTGTGTAAAGTATCCAACCACTTCTGGACCAGCCTCCGTGTGCACTCCAAGTACATCTACCATCCAGTGAGATGCATTCTATATCGTTGATTTTTTAGAGAGATATTAGATCAAAGAAGAATACATTACGTTTCGACAAATGAGGAGCTTGTTTAAACATATAGACCAAAAAAAAAGAGAAACGTACCAGACCGACTTGATCGTAAAACTTGCGGAAAGCAGGGTTACCAAAACGACTTTCGTGACCAGATTCAGGTGGATAGTCCTTGGCGACCTGGGCAACCTCGTCGAGCACTCGTAGCAGCTTTTCGGTCACAGGGCTGACATGGCATTCTGCTGTGGTCGGGACTCCGACAACAGACTCGTTGAGCTCTCCAAGAAAGTCGAAAATCTTTTGATAGGCATCAGAGGCATGGAAGCGCTCAAGGTCTTCTTTAGTCAGAATCTCTCGCCTAGGGACGGTATAGACAAATTTGGGTCGCTCCTCCATTACCGCCTCTGTGTCGTCTCGTGGTCCGGCCTCCTCCAGGTCGCCAGCAACCGTTGCCGCTGCTGTCGACTCTTGCTCACCCTCACCCTCACCCTCACCCTCACCCTCGCCAATACTAGAGACGCTATCACCCTGTTCAGCTGTTGAGGTAGTGGATGTGATAGTGGCGGCTGCCGTGAGCGTAGGCGAAGGTGGTTCGCCTCGTACGGACGAGACTGGGGTGAGGGCTCTACGGATGGCATCCAGGTCCTGTCCTAGTCGCTCGACGCTGGTTGTGTAGACATCTCTATGTCCAGGGATATTTGTAGCAGAGAGCGAAGAGGATGGTGTTGGTTCGTTTTGGTCGACGTTGGTCTCTTTGAGTCTGCGAATATCGTCGGCTGATGGTACTTGGTCCTGAGGCAGCGTGTCAGCCCACTCGAGCACGCGTGGCACAGTAGGATGTTCGGTGGTGCGTTGGTACTCTGGGTGGGAAGACACAGTGAGGTAGGTGTTGACAATGGCTCTGTCCTTGTCCTTGTCGTCCATGTCGATCGGTCTGTTGTGTGAATCTTCCATTGTGAATGGATGAGGATAAGGGAAGAGGGTATTGTATTGACGGGGTCAAAAGAGGGGAAAGGTACGAGAGAAGAATTGGGAGGTAACGAACGATAAAAAAGTGCAGTCCCGGTCATGTCGTCTGGGTGCCTATTTGCACTCTTCGAGGTAACAAAGACAGGTGCCCTGAGACTGGGGAACAGTGCTGTAGCTTCTAGCGGGAAGTTAACAAGAGGCGAGAAGCGATTAGACAGAGACGCAAGTTGGGTAAAAAGAAAGGCAACTGCGCCTTCCTTCTCTGTGCAAGAACCGTGCAATATGCTCCTCGAGAAGCAAGGATCAGTGCGGCAGCGCTGGATCCCGCGCCAGAGCACTTGGGGGTGACGTGGGTGGGCTAGAGTGAAGACAGTGTAGCTCAGTTCCAACCGCAGCGACGAATCCAAACCCAAACTCCTTCCTCTTCTTCCTCACCCCCTTTTCCCCTTCCTCCATCGTTTTGCACCTTTCTCCACATACATTCATCCTTTTCTCCGTCGTCTCGTTTTTTCTCATCGTCCGTCTTTCTTTATTTATATTAGTCCTTCTTTTGGGTTTTTGTTTTTTGCACAGCTGTGGTAGAACATCGTTTGTCTCTAGACAATAAGCTGTATATTACTCGTCTCCGTTGGTGCCAAGTAGCAAAAAAAAAGACACGAACGCTCTATTCACTTGTCATTGCTGATCAGCGCTAATCCGAACACGCAATGGGAATCCCAAAGTTCTTCCGCTGGATGAGGTTAATACTATTTTCTAATGCATTAATTGTCTGTGCTTTGGGCAACTCGCATCATGTTCCTGCTCATCATACCTGTTCTGACAGTGCTCTGCTCCTCTTTGCTTGACAAAAACTATCGTTATCGTTTTTTAACAGCGAGAGATACCCTCTCTGCTCGCAGTTAATCACCGAGAATGCGATCCCTGAATTTGGTAGAGTCCACTTGTTTTTAAAGCTGTCTATTTGGAAAGCTCTGACAGTATATGAAGTTTTGTGTGTATATGCTAATACTGGGTCAACAATGTTGTCTCCAATGGTTCTAGACAATCTCTATCTTGACATGAACAGCATCATCCATAATTGTTCTTTACCCAATGACAGTGACGCTCACTTTCGCATGTCTGAAGACAAGATCTTCCTGGGGATTTTCAACTACATCGATCACCTTTTTATGAAGATTAAGCCCAAAAAGATCTTTTTCTTGGCTATCGATGGCGTAGCACCACGTGCAAAGATGAACCAGCAGCGTTCCCGCCGTTTCCGAACGGCCAAAGATGCCGCCGATGCTATCAAGAAAGCTATCGAGCGCGGTGAGGAGCTTCCCGAAGAGGAGCCCTTTGACCGCAACTGCATTACCCCAGGTGTGTAGTTTTTTTCATTTTTTTGTCTTAAGCTCGGTCAAATGATCAGGAATCATGGCTTGTAAGCTCACTCCAAACTATTCTGTTGCCTCCAGGAACTCCATTCATGAAAAGGCTGTCTGAACAGCTCAAGTATTTCATCTCCAAGAAGGTGACAGAGGATGCCAATTGGCAAAACATCAAGATTGTCCTGTCTGGACATGAAGTTCCTGGAGAGGGCGAGCATAAGATTATGGAGTACATCCGTCTTTCAAAAGCTCAGCCTGATTATAATCCCAACACTCGCCACTGTTTATACGGCTTGGATGCGGATCTCATCATGCTTGGTCTTCTTAGTCATGAGCCTCATTTTGCGCTGCTGCGCGAAGAAGTTACTTTTGGTCGATCGAGCAAGAAAAAGGTGTATGTTTTTGGCTAGATCAACTGGAAAGACTGCGCCCCATCATGAGTAGCTGCGGCTTTGGTAGGACAAAAGAGCACTCAGTTGACCCTCATTGCCAATATTTGTTCAAACTCTCTTGACGTTGAAAAAATAATTAGGTCCGTCGACTCTCAAAACTTTTTCTTGATGCATCTCTCGCTTTTGCGCGAGTACCTTGATCTCGAATTCGGCTCAGTGCGGGACAAGCTTCCCTTCCCTTACGATCTTGAGCGGATCATCGATGACTTTGTGCTCATCTGTCTGTTTGTCGGCAATGACTTTTTGCCACATTTGCCCAACCTTCATATCGCCGAGGGTGCCCTTAGTCTCATGTTTAACATTTATAAGAAACTGTTGCCAGAGATGGGCGGCTACTTCCAGGATTCAGGAGTTCTTAATGCTGAACGTGTTGAACGTATGTTCCATGAACTCACCGACAAAGTCGAGCACGACGCGTTTGAGGCAGAGTGCGAAGACTTGCGTTATCTTGGTGACAAGATGGCCGAGCTCCACACAGGAAGTAATGGACGCCCAAACCGTAATCAACAGACGCGCATGGGCAAACAGATGGATCCCAAAGGCTCCGAGTTGGGTATGTATAGAAGTATGGAAAGCAATGTTATTCAATTTGCTAAAGGAAATGATTTGCTGACATCTTGTTGGTTTAATATCTCCTCGTTTTTTTTTCTAGTTTTGACGCAGACGCAAAAAGATTTGTATGACCAGATCAAGGAATTTGTACTTGCGCGTCAAGAAGTGCTGTACTTCCCTGAAAACACACGGAGTGGATGCCGCAATTTTATCAAGAAGGTGGCAATGGATATTGGTGTCCTGTATGGACTCGAGCCAACTGAGACAGGCAAGAAGAAGCCTTTCATCATGTTTGACGAGGACGAAGATGAAGAAGACGTCGAGGCTCAGGAAGCACGCGCCAGAGTACTTCGAAACTATGACGCAGCTAAGGTTGTACCCGATGCTCCTGAAGACGATGCTACACGTCAGCAACAGGCTAAGGACTTGTACCAGAGCAGACTACTTCAGTGGAAGAAGGATTATTACAAGGTAAGAGCGCTACATAAGAGCGTGTGGATGTGCGTGTATTTTTTCAATTTCAAGTGAATCTTACATGACTAACGCTTGTTACTCTTTGATTCTACCTGTTTTTTATTTATTGTAGAACAAGATGGAGATTGATACAGAAGAGGGCGTTCGCCAAATGGTGTTCAAGTACGTTGAAGGCCTACAGTGGGTTCTCTTTTATTACTACCGCGGCGTAGCCTCTTGGGGATGGTTCTATCCTTATCACTATGCCCCCAAAATCTCTGGTATGGCATTATCATTTTGCTTTGGACTATCAAACTAAACACGTGCTTCTCATTATTTGTATCAGTACTGACGCTCTATGTCCACGCATGATTTTTTCTGTGTCTGATAGATCTCGTCAACATTGGTGAGTTCAAACTGCCGTTCACTTTGGGCGAGCCATTCCGACCTTACGAGCAGTTGATGGGTGTCTTACCAGAGGCCAGTAAACAACATATTCCAAAGGCATACTGGGTAAGCATTGCGAGACAATAATATCGATACTATTGATTCTGTTTTTGTTCAAGCCGACTCATCCTTGAGGTTTCTGTCGCTCTGTTGGACAATAGGATTTGATAACCATGAAGACGTCGCCAATCGCTGACTTTTATCCAGAGGACTTTGAACTGGACATGAACGGCAAGAAGCAGGATTGGGAAGCTATTGTTAAGATTCCCTTCATCGATCAGGATCGTCTTCTTGAAGCTATGAAGAGTAGGTCACAGGCTATTTGTGTAACACATGAGTTGACTTAGCAGCAGTCGTCGGTGTTGTGCATTCATTAATCTTTTGTTCGTTTCATCTTTTCTACAGCCAAAGAGCATCTTCTGACGCCCGAGGAGGTGGAACGTAACCGTTTTGGCGAGAGTACCGTTTTCAGCCGTGATGAATCACTTGACTTTGATTATCAGTCACCATTGCCCGACTTTCCTGATATCAAGTCGTGCAAATGCAAGGTGGAGGTATTCCACTTGCCTACGATTGAGGGCGTTTCATCACTTCGCAAGGGCCTCTGTGAAGGCGCATTTACCGGTGCCAATCAGCTTTTTGGTTTCCCTTCAATGCACACCATTCCTCATGCGGGTGCTTTGGCTCTTCATGGCGTGAATGTGTTCCAGCAAGAGTCCAAGAATGAGACAATGGTTGTACACCTCTCTCCATCCACCGCCAACGAAACGATCCACCCAGAGACACTCGCCAAATCTAAAATTGGCAAACGTGTCTATGTGGGCTGGCCCTTCCTCAAGGAGGGTATTATTGTGTCAATCTCGGATGACATGTTCAAGTATGAGCTTCAAACTCATGGACGTAATAAGGTCCTCGTCAAGACCCCCCATCGTCATGGCCCAGAAATCTTCCGCCGACAAGCCGACCGTCTGGAACACATCTATTCCAAACGTTTTGGTACGCTGATCGGTCATGTTGACTTTACAGTCCAGGTATTACTCCTCAAGGGCATGCGCCGTACACCCAACGGCGCTCTTGTGAAGGATTTCCTTAAGCCTGGCCAGGAGCAGGATTTTGCCCTTCAGACACTTGTTGACAAGGTTGCACATGATGATCCTCGCACGCGCGAGGAGCCTGCGAGACCTCTGCCCGTGGATTTCCCACTCAGGACACCTGTGTACTTTTTGGGTGGATATTATGGTGCACCTGCACAGGTTGTTGCCCACTCTGATCATGCGCTGGCGATCGAGTTACTTGTCTCGACAGAGAAAGGCGAGCCAGATTTTGGACGCAGGATCGCGAAAGAGTCGATTCGCCGTCTCAACTACCAGCCATCGTTTGTCGTTAGCAAGATGCTTGGTATGTCGGCTTTGATTCTTAGCAAGATCACATCATCGCTGCATGTTGTTTACCGGTCCACGGATCGCCGCGTCAACCTTGGACTGAACCTCAAGTTTGACGGCAAACAACAAAAGGTCCTTGGCTACACACGTAAGACGGAAACGGGTTGGGAGTATAGCGAAAAGGCCGTCGCCTTGCTGCGCGAGTACAAAACGCTGTTCCCCGAGTTTATCGAAGGTCTCGAGAAGCGTGCGCGAAGCGACTTTTATATTGCTGAAGACATGTACGGTCCAGCTTCGGCAGATAAGATCAAGAAGATTGAGGAATGGCTCAAAAAGTCCAAGGTTAAAGAATTCCAGCGAGAAGATCTTGCTGCAGAGCAGCTCGACACAGACGCCATTATGCTGATCGAACAGGAGGCGGACAAGATTGTTAACAACCGCCCCAATATGAAGCATGTTATCCTCAAGAATCTTGCACGTCAGTCGCTGCTGAAGCCTGGACATGCGGCACAACTATTGAATGACCAGACGTTTAAACTTGGTGACCGTGTGGTCTTTGTGCAAGACTCGGGTGCGGTTCCCATTGGTGCCAAGGGTACGGTTGTTGGCATCGACCGTCTTGAGATTGAAGTTGTTTTCGACGAGAAGTTTATGAGCGGCATGGACCTGAGCGGCAGATGCTCGGCTTACCGTGGAATGACAGTGCCTTCAAACTCGATCTTGAACCTATCGTATCCTCAGTGTACGCCCAGTGTTATCGAGGCTAAGGAGGCTAAGCATAGTTCATCGGCCAAGCAGAAAACCCCAGCCGCGCCACGGTACAGCAGCGCCATTGATCCGGATGACCTTCGTTTAATTCAGCCTGACGATGGTCGCCCACGCGGTTGGGAGGTTATGGGTGGCCTGCCTGTGAACCCGGATCAGAAGCAATCTAAGAAGAGTCCCATGAGCATTCTGAAGCCAGCCAAGACGCAGCAGCAGCAACGACCTCCTCAGGCTCATGGTGCATCTTCGACGGCCAATGGTCAGAGTGTCCGTCTCCAGGTGGGCAAAGGCCAGCCTCTGCAGCCCGCCGGACCATCTGCCGCTGCAGGGGCTCACACCAACAAGAGCATTGGTTTCCAACCACGTCCTCGCCCTGCACCAGCAGTACCACCAACCCCTGCCACGTCTGAACAACCTGCGGATACGACTGCGACTCCCTCTGCAGATGGAAAAGAGATGGGTGCGTTCCTGCTGAATCTATTGCAGCAAGGCCCGAACAATGCTCCCTCTGGGCCAATGCCGCCGCACCCTGGTCCTCCTCACTTCCGTCCGCACCCTGGCATGCCCCCGGTTATGGGCCATCCTCCTCATGCCCATCCTCATGCCCATCCTTATCCCCCTCCTCATTTCCCACCACCACCATTTTTCCGTCCTGGACATCCTCATCCTCCACCTGTGTTCCCTCCACATGGAGGACCTCCTTTCATGATGCCTCCTCCTCCTCCTATGCATGCGCCTCAACCAGGAACAGCCCAGGCAGCCTTATTGGAGCAGCTTAAGAACAATCTGAATCTTGGAGCGCCCGGACAACAGCAACAGCAACAAAAGGAGGCGTCTCCGTCTTCCTCATCCTCGGCTCCTGCACCTGCTACTCCCGCATCGACAAATGCTGCAGCCGTAACGGCAAATGCAGGTACGAGTGATGCAGCAGTCTCATCGGCACCGATTCAACAGCAACAGCCTCAGCCAACTGGTGGAGAGGGTAAGGGCTCGCATCATCGGTCGGCTAATGGCCGTGGACGAGGTGGCCGTGGTGGCCAGCACCACGGACAAAGTCAAGGTGCTCATGGGCAGACCTCAAAACCCAACCAGCAGCAGACTCCTCGTCCACAACAACAGGCTGGTCAGCAGGGTGGCCAACAGTCTCAACGTGGTCGCGGAGGTCGAGGCCGTGGAGGCCGCGGTGGAGGAGGAGTAGGTCGAGGTGGCGACCACAAGGCGAAGAAGGGAAGTGGCGGCAGTGGAGGAGAGGCACCAGGCGCAGCTGGATCAGGGGCAGCTGCTTCAAAGCAGGCTTCAGCTTCGGCTCCAGCCTCTGCTCAGCAAGGTTCGACGGCTGCAGCATCGACTCCTGCAGCTCAATAATGAAATGAAGCGATTGTGATCGCTGGCCAATTAGGCGTACCGAGAGCATGGATTCTCACGCAGCGCCGATCGCTCTGTGATCATCAGAACACTCATTGAACCAGGAATAAATGTTTGAAATAAGTTTATACACAGCCTTGGAAAGGGTTTGTTGGGCTGCCTCACGTTTTTCCGTTGCCAACAGGGCTCTCAATTCATATTTCTTTCATGACCAATTCCAGGTTTATTAAGCTGATTGTGTTTGTTTCTTTGGTATGTGGAGTGGAGTGACAGAGGGGGCAAGAGCCAAAGCCCTGACATACAATAAAGGTTGTAGAGACGAAAAGGAAAGAGAAGCAAAGAGTTGGATACCGCAGTTGAGAAGAGAGTTGAATGAAAAGAGAGAGAGAGAAACAAGCACGAATGAACCTCTGTGTGTGTGGCTATCCCAGAATGGGCAGAAACACAAAAGACAGGGTTGTGCAGGGTCGTTTTGGTGTTATTTTTAGGGCAAGCACACCCAAAAGAGATGAGAGGGGGAAATTGTCCACGGAGCAGGGAAAAAGAGGCAAACTCTATTCAGCTGCCCACGGATACAGTTGTGTGAGATACACAAAAGGGTTGGTTGAGGGGAGCACAAGAAAAAACATCGTGGGGCGAACAGGGAGAGAGGGTGCGGCTCTTTATATTTCAACTTTTTCAGATGTCGCTTCCTCTCTTTTTTCCCTTTTTGTTCTCTATCTCTGTTTTCTTGCTTTCTTCCTTCTCTTTGATTCCTTACATCAGTCCTGCATCTCTCATCTGTCCTCCATCTCCTTGTTCATTCCATCCACACACACATCCCACTCCTGCTCGATCACCTTCACTTTGTCTGGACTCCCGACAGCCCCTATCTATAGCACGCTATTTTTGTGACTAATGGCCTTATTAGAAGACCGCGACCACCATCACCATCATCCCCACCAACTCCTGTTTTCTCCAGTATATCCAACTCCGGCCACTTCCTCTTCAGAGCACACTTTGCTTTCCCAGCGGGTATCAACCTCTATGCTCGCCCTTGCGTCTCCTTCCTCCACAGCACAACACCATGATCTCCAACACCGTCACCAACCACAACCACCACAACAACGCCGCTCTCGGTCTCGGACCATCACGCACTCATTGCCACGCGTTGACACCCTGCGTCTAGGCAATGGCTCTATCCTTTCAGGACCAAATAGCAGCCCCCTTTTGAGTATTGTCAACGATGCAAAGAATGCCTCATCGCCACAGGCGATGCTGCACCATTCTTGGGTCTTGGCAACTGAGCGAGCAAAGCGAGCTGCCGAATCGGAGCTATCTCCGCCCATTTCACCCAAAAACGATGATAGCACTCACCAAGCACAAGAACAAGAGGGCAATAGCACTCCCGTACACAACGTCAGCTTCGCAAAGGAGTTCTCAGCAGCAACAACAACAACAACATCTGGCCAGCGTGACATCTACAACGAAGCCACTGAGGCAGTGGCTACCGTCACTAGCGCAAGGGATGATAACCCCTCTCCAAATACCCCATCACCCTTGCTTTTAAGCCCATCCGCCCACTTCTCCCATCCTGATTCGCTGTCCTTCCAATTGCTCACAGCTGGGCAACATAACGTCGGAACCGACCAAACTCCCGCTAACACACCGACAACTACGAACATACTTACAAGTACATCGCCTGTTCCCGCCACACACCAATACCATCATCACACTCCAAAGATTGCATCCGTACCGTTCGCGACCCAACTTGAAAAGCTTACAATCGACAACTCTTTGGAACACCCTCGTCACTTCATCGATACGCCACCCAGCAGCGACATCGTCTCGCCAACTTCACCATCCACTCTAGCCAAACAGGATCTAAGTTGCTCTACATCCTCCTCTCCTTCATCTCCTCTTGAAGCCCCTCCAAGCTTGACACCCTTGTCACAACCCGTTCCTTCGCCATCAGTAGTAACACCAGTCAAGAAATCCATCTCCTATGGCAAGCTACTACGGCAGATCTCAAACGAGGTTGATGGCCGTGACAAGACCATCAAAGTGATTCAGTACTTTGCTAAGCTCTTCTTGTGGTTGTTCCTCGCTGACTCCAAGCGCTATAAAGTCCTCGCCGGTCGGGTCAAGGCGCTGGCGAAGCAATTTTCCACAACACGTAAAGTACTTCGTCTTGGTCACTTCATTGACCCTCTGGCAGCTGTGCTACTAATTTACAAAACAACGATGGCCAAGGTCCATGAACGTGGCTTGAGACGAACAGTCCTAGAAAAGCCAAAGAATGAGACCTGGCGGGATGTGACCCGTAACCGGTTGGGAGATTTCTGCACAATCTTGGGCTTTGTACAAGACATTGCAGATGATCTGTACTGTCTTGGTTCGATCGGTGTTCTCGACAAGGTGTGGGCGGACAAGTCGGAGCCTTGGTCCATTTATTTGTGGATGGTTGGTGTGACGATCGATTTGCACGAAAACTTGCAGAGCATTTACGATGCACGACAGCAGCTGAAGCGCATTGCATGCGAGAAAGGCAAAGAGTCGCCAGAGTACGAGAAACAGGCACGAAAAGTTCACTGGCTCCAAGTCACGACCGTGAAACTTGGCGGCGACTTTTTGTTTTGTGGTAAGTTTCCCAGTATACGTATTTTTGTTTCATGTGAATATACAAGTTCTTGGGAAATCAAGTCCCGCCCCCCAGAAAAATGTGAATCAGGTACCTGAACCGGCACAAAGGCTAAAAACTAACGAACATTTCCATGTTTTTGTTTCTCTGTTTGTCTTACTATAGCTTACGATGCTTTGCATTGTTCATTTTCGGACGGATTCCAGGCTGTCACTGGTTTGGCATCCGGTCTAGCTGGCGCATATAAATATCTCGGTAAACTGATAGAGTCATAGATTGACTTGGCCACGGCCCTTCCCCTTCCAACACCCATTCATTCATTCATTCATTCAAGGGCCTGTAGATCAGGTCAAATTGTACAATACAAATCAATCATGATGAAAAACATTTTATTACATGGAGTGTTAAGATACAATGGTTGCAGTAAGCATATCGTCGTCTTCAATATCGGTATGCGCTATAGTGCTAGACGGATCAAGTGTTTCATCATCAAACTCAAGTTTAACAAAACTGTTCTCGGGAATCTTTTTGAGTTTCTTATAATGATTACTGATGGCCGCAATGGTTGTCGACTACCAGTCATCGTGAAGAACGAAAATGAAAATGTTTGGGCGAAATGTTAGCCGTTGGAAAAAATGACAAAGAGGGCAAAGTTGATTTATACGCGTCCTACGGAAAACAAGGTTGCTCCCTACCTTCTTGACACGCATCCGTTCGTCGGTAGTATTTTTCCCTCGAATCTTGATAAACAGGAACTCGGACTCGTCGTGCTTCTCTTGGTCTTCGCCATCTTTGGTGAAGGTACCGACGTCATGCCCTGTCACCCCCTGTGGGCTCTTCGCATCCGTTAAATTGGATGGTTGGGTACTTGTCTCTGGTTGAGAATTTTGCGCGATCAATTTATCATGCTCATGAACAGCCTGCATCTTCATAAACTTGTATCCAGCATCTGTGTATATATCAAGCACAACTACCGGTGGCATGAGCAGACTTCGCGGCGTGGCACTTGGCAAAAGTCGCGTATTCTTGTAGGTAAATACTAGGTCGGAAGGACGCATCATTTTATGCATGGCGTAAAATTGCATCATGCTCTTAAAAGGATCAGTCTAGTTTGGTAAGGAAAAGAGAGAGAGTAAATAAATAGTTGTGGAAAGTGAACAAAGGAGTTTCGCAGACTTCACGAAAAAAACAACGAGACAATGTGATGATGCGAATAGATCGCACGAAATAAAAAACTACTTCTTACATCGTTCATTGCAATCTTCACGTCCATTGTCATTCTTGCGAGCTCTGACGGATGGAGATGTGTGAATTCCCATTGGTACCGGATATGTCTCAGCAAAACGTTCACCTCTCTAGGCGGAGTCTGTGGTAGTTGTTCTTCATCAGTGGATGAATGGTGGAGTTGATGGATTTTGTCGTTCGTAGCCGTGGTTGCCGCCCCCGATCCAGCAGAGGAGGCTGAAGACACTTTTGCTGCAATCGATGCCAGCTCTGGGTCCAGCCCAGTGTCATCACTTTGATCGTTATCATCGAGATCCACGACTTCAGTGATAGCCCGACGTTTCGTGACTTGGTCATCATCGAGTACGATTGGTTCAAACATATCGCCTTTCTTTGACCTACAAATGAGATTAGTGTACCACCAAATGAGAAAAGAAAAGAAAAGAATGCACCTTCGAGTGAGTATGGTGAGCGGCAAGCGGCAACATTGGGAATAGCTGTAACAAGGCAGCGCTCTCGACTTACATGGCTTGGATGATATCGAACGTATGCTTGGGTAGCTCTGGTGGAGGTGTGAGAGATAACTCTCGCTTCCGTTTCGTAGTGGTCGATTGTTGCTCCGCCTGTGATTTGGATTCACTGTCTTGCCTATCAAGGGAAGATAACGGTCAGTGATTAAAAAAAAACATGAAAGTATATAGAATACCATTTGACGAGGAAAACATTGCACTCAGCACTTTTCAATGTCTCGGTTGGCCCCAGTTTGACGTTACTTGGCTTCATCTTCAAAATCGAAAATTGGGATAACATCAGAGTCTTCAGCTTCTGGTTGCTCTGTGGATGGCGGGGAGGCTTCCAAGTCCTTCTCTGTTGGTACTTCGATATTCGCTAATGGTTGTGTAGATCAAGGCCAAGCAAAAGGGAGGAAAAAAGCCGCAGGAGTGACTATGAGTAAGTAAAAGTGGAAGAGACCTTCACACAATCATATTTCGGCCTTTTTTTGTGCCCCAACCCTTCATTTCTCTCCTGTCCCTCTCTCTCCCTCCCCCCTTTTCTCAGTGAAGTAAAAAATGAACGTGCCTTGGCTTTTCTTGAGTTCGCGATAGTTTTTAGTCTTCATAAAAAAGTCGTCGTCGTCTTCACCACTGACTCGGTTAGGTGGGTGTTCTAACGAAGAGGAAGCACTGCCATGACCACTACCACTACTGCGCCTGTTGTGGCCCCCTCCTCCGACTTCCGACGGAGAAATTGTAGAAGTATTGCCGCCAGAGGTTGTTCGTGCAACTCGTCTGGGTCGAGGTTGTACCCGCCTCTTTGTAGGTTGTGGTGTGTCGTCAGAGTCGGACATTTATGAATGAGTAAAGAGTAAAAGGGAGTTTAATGCAGAAACGATCATTCTCTAAAAAAAGGCGCTACCAAAAAGTGTTCAAATAAGGTGTGGCTTGGTGGCGGAAGGGTGGGGTTGAAGTGTCATTGACTTATACCCATGACAAGGTTGTAAGTCGCGTTACATTCAACGGTTACTCGGCACAATTTATATTTTTCGAAGCTGCCATGGACCGCCTCACACAATTACAAGATGCTATCGACAAATTAGCCCTGCTGTTCTTCTCATCGGTGGACCATCTAACCCGCAATGCACCTTTACTACCTCTTAACAATGATATTCCCATTGTAACGACAGGTACGCATAAAGAACCAGGAAAAAGTAAAAGAAGACCAGTCTAGCGTAGAACAAAGTTGCTCTGACTGACGAAATACCGCGAAATTCCTTTATTTGATACCAATTGTTTATATAGAGCATGGAATGCCTTTAGAACAGCTGAAGAGTAAGATGGATATTTGGTTGTGTTCACAAGAGGTTGCCTTATATATTTTACCGAACGTAAACTGACGAAAGCAATCGTTTTTTTTTCAACAACCAATCTGCTTCTTGTTTGTTTTATTACGAAAACTTTTTAGACACGGCGCAAGAACTTGCTCAAGACATTAGTCGCCACGCCAAAGCATTGGAAATGTTGATCGACAATTTGCCAGGGATCGGACAAACACCCGAAGATCAGCTGCGAGATCTCGAGGAGCTTGCCCAACAGAATGCCATTGCCAATCAGGAATATGATGAGGCTGTCTCTGAAGCCAAGGCATTGTTGCAAGAGATTACTTTTGCGCTTAGGAATATTGCTCTCGACCAAAGCCAACCTGCATAGAGGAGAAAAGAAGAAAAAAAGGAGAAAGGCCGAACAATTTTGTATAATAGTTTTTTTTTCTTTTACTCCATAATTTGTATTATAGAGGTGAGGGAGTTGATTCAATGAAGAACACGCTTTACCATATGTCGAGAGTGATATTCTGCAGGCATTCATAAGAGTCAATTATCAGAGTTTTGATGACAGACACAAATATACACCTTTTTATTCTTCCCATGGAATGTTCAAACATCTATCGTGATCTCTCAAGGATAGTACAGTCCTTCTAAGGTCTCCTGCGTTAAAATCGCGACAGCTGTGCCAGTGTAAGAGTGACCTGGCCATGTTGATAACCAGATCGTACAATAGATGGCAAGTGTCTCTACCGAAAATAGCCTTCATATTGTGAAAGGACTATTCTCGTATATAAAAGTATCATTCTTATCAAGGTGACTGATTTGGTGGAGAAATACTGTGAATTCCCAAAGGAGACCGTGTATCTCGCATACTCTGAAATGCTGCCACCAAATGATATATGCACGTGACTCCGATCTGTTTTGAAATGGCTGACCTCCAGCCACCCATAAAAAAAATGCTTTGCTACCCATCCTTTTTGTATTTTGACCCCCCAAACTCTTCGACGGCCAACCTGCCTGATACGAAGGGTGGCACTCTCTAAGCACTACTCCAACGGTGACAACTTCGCACACTTTCATTAGCATTCTTCATTCATACATACTACTTGCATTCCTTTTATTATTGCATTATTCATTATCTCAAAGTGTGTTTTACTATGTCGCCACCCACCACCTCTCAGGAGGCAGCTGCTCTCTATGATCCCCTGCGTATGGATCTAACGCATTCGACGCTGGCGCTCCTTGCCCACATCGATACCCTTGCCCAACCAGACTCATCTACACCTGCCATTTTGGCACCTTGTCTGTTGCCTACTCAGCGCCAGCTTCTCGAACGATTTGCCAACCCTCAGGAGGAATTGACAACGGCTGAGATCAACCAGTCCCTTACTATTGTATCGACAATTCTGAAAAACGAGCATGTTTGCCTCAAGGTGGTTGAGTTGTATCGCCCCCTTGTCCTCGATCTTGTGGCACGATGGCTCATCCCTGATCATGGAGATAGCACACCTTCAAGTCCTGATAATCAAGCTATGGAGGTCGATGAACCGACAGTCCAATCTACAGGAACACCTCTGGATCTAGAAAACATGGCGGTTGCTCTTGGCATCATACTGCCTATTGTGCCGCAGGTGACAACGTATGGCAACTTCTCTTCATGTACCCATAGACATGTCTAAAATCATGAGTATGACATCGAGGCACTGATATATCTTTTATCTATCAACTGGGAAATAGATTCGCCGTGAGGCTTTTCTCGAGATATCCGTCACCGCTCGAGTGGATCAACGGACTGACTGAGCAGACTCTACAATCTCCGTCAAAGGTACGTTGACAATTGGCCATTCTGTTGACAGATGCTAAGGAGCAGTATCGATAGGAAACAAACTCATGCTAATCCGTCTTCATTTTTTTGTTATCTTTAGGATACCACTCTCAAGGCACATCGGATATTGATCACAGTGTTCCGCCTACTGTCGTTTTCACACCACACATTCTCACCTCTCTGGGACTGGACCCCTTTATACACTTTACTCAACTATAATGACAACGGCATCAAGTACCTCACTCTCCGGTGTCTTGCAATGGTACTTGATATTCGGGACGACCAATTCGAAACAGCCATCAAAGCTCATCTGCCACAGGATGTCGATGTGGAGATTATTACAAGCAATAGCAGATATAAGGCCGACCTTCTGAGGTATGTTTTTTTCATGTTTTGCAAATCGTCGAATCGGGCTTTGACTAAAAAAAACTGGTCACAATAATACTGACGTTGATATTTCTAATTACTTTTGATCATAGTCTTGTTGAACAGGATCGTATTTCAGCTGCTCAGTTGGCATTGTTCCGCAACCCTGGGTCATCAAACAGCGACTCGAATTACCGACGTATCAGCTCTAACCATCTCTCACCATTAACTGTGAATCTTTGTGGCGTCCTACTTCCACGATCAGAACATCACGGAAGCAACATCTCAGCCCATCAGCTTGTCTTGACCGAGACGACCAAGCACAACCTGCATTCGATCGGCCTCGCGCTGTCGATCGGTGCACCCGTCTTGTTGGAGGGTGTCACTGGTGCAGGCAAGACTGCTCTCGTCGAAGAAGTCGCACGCATTACTGGACGAGATGGTAATAACGAGAGAAGGAGGAATGATTTGTGCTTATCTACAATATTTTTTTATCGTCCGCATTGTACTAATGCACATTTTTTTATTTACTCTTGTACTTTATAGATCTTGTCAAGATTCACTTGGGAGATCAGACAGACTCAAAGGTGCTTTTGGGAACATACGTTTCGACATCGACACCAGGATCATTCCGCTGGCAAGCCGGTGTGCTGACAACGGCTGTGCGGGAAGGCAGATGGCTTCTCATTGAGGATATCGATTTGGCACCTATGGAGGTATTGTCTGTGTTGTTGCCACTGTTGGAGTCGCGGACACTCTTCATTCCCTCAAGAGGCGAAAAGATTCCAGCCAAGGAAGGATTTCAGCTTTTTGCCACAAAGTCTATGATACCTTCACGTTCGGGTCGTATGATGTCGAGGAGTACAGGCGGCACGGATGCAAGCATTGGCAACAATCTGTGGACAAAGGTGCAGGTTAATTCTCTTTCCCACAGCGAGCTGTCTGAGATCATTCACAAGCGATTCCACAATCTGGATAACAGCATTCTGCCCGAGCTCATCATGACAGTTTTTGAGAACCTAGTGGCTATTTTCGCCTCACAGGACTTTGCTCATTCGCAATCTATGGTCTCCAGAGTCATCTCTCCGCGTGATCTCATGAAGTGGTGCACCCGTATCGACATGCTGATCGAGGCCAAGGGCGGATATGAGGCACTGAGCTACATGATTAGCCGAGAAAGGGGTATTGACGAGCTGATCCTTCAGGATTTGTTCTCAGAGGCGGTCGATTGCTTCTGCTCTATGATTGCCGAGTATGATGTCTGGAAAGAGGTGCTCGTTCGACTTGGTCGTGCCTTGACATTGTCTTCGGAGAAGATCAACTGGTATATCGACAATTACACTCCCAAGATTGATGTTCGGGATCGTGATGTTGCTATTGGACGAGTGACTCTGCCAGTGTTGAATGCAGGCCAAGAGTTGGCGCTCCGGCGTTCTAAGCGGAATCCATTTGCCATGACAGCACATGCAAAGAGATTGCTCGAGAAGATTGCCGTCTCTGTACATCTTAACGAGCCAGTACTGCTTGTGGGTGAGACTGGTACCGGCAAAACAACAGTCGTTCAGTACCTGGCACATCTTTTGCACCATGAGCTGACGGTCATCAACTTGTCACAGCAATCAGACTCTTCGGATCTTTTGGGAGGATTCAAGCCCGTGGATGTTAAGGTGCTTGCAGTACCACTGAAAGACAAATTTGAGAGTCTTTTCCCACGAACATTTGCAGCTAAGCGCAATAAGGAATTCTTGGATCGTGTCCACAAGATGTACTCTAAGGGTCAGTGGGGCAAGCTGATCGATGTGTGGACTGAGACTGTCAGCAAAGCCGAGATTATGCTCAACAAGCCGCCCAAGGACGGCAACCAGTCTGGCTCCAAGCGTGTGTCGCCCAAGCTGAGACAAGAGTGGCAGGAATTTGCAGACAAGGTGGCTGAACTCAAGACGACGTATTCAACAGCTGCAGCCAAGTTTGTCTTTTCGTTTATGGAGGGTTCGCTTGTTCAGGCTGTGCGCCGTGGCGATTGGATCTTGCTGGATGAAATCAACTTGGCAACGACCGAGACACTTGAGTGTCTGAGCGGACTGCTTCAGGATGCCCAGGGAAGTCTTCTCCTGGCCGAGCGTGGCGACTCGGAGCCAGTTCCTCGTCACCCTAATTTCCGAGTGTTTGCCTGCATGAACCCTGCCACAGATGTCGGCAAGAAGGACCTTCCACCGGGCCTTCGCAACCGTTTCACAGAGTTTTACGTTCACCCACCAGATGCCAGACCAGATGACTTGCTTGAGATTGTAAAGGGATACCTCAAGGATGTAGTCTCGCATTCGGAGCAAGGCGCCTTTGCTGATATCGTCGACTTTTATCTCGAGGTTAAGGGCAAGACTAACCGCCATGAGCTTGCCGATGGTGCAGGCCAGCGTCCACATTTTTCGATGCGTACTCTCACTCGCGCCCTTCAGTTTGTTCGTGAGATTGTGAGCACGTACGGCCTGCGCAGGGCGATGTACGAGGCTTTTAGCATGACCTTCCTTACCCAACTGAATAAGGATAGCGAACGTGCTGTTCGAGCCCTGGTGGAGAAGCACCTCCTAAAGGGTGTCAAAAACCCACGTACATTGATCACTCATATTCCCCGACGACCCAACACAGAGGAGGAGCTTTTGCAGTTTGATCACTATTGGCTCAAGTGTGGACGTTACCCACCCGTCGATGTTGGACAGTATATTTTGACACCCTCTGTCCGGGCAAACTTGAACAACTTGGCTCGTGTGGTGATGACTCAGCGTTTCCCAATCCTGATCCAGGGTCCTACGTCAGCGGGTAAAACATCAATGATCGAGTACCTTGCCAACCGTCTTGGTCACAAGTTTGTCCGTATCAACAACCACGAGCACACGGATCTCCAAGAGTATCTTGGTACATACATCTCCAACAGCGAGGGTCAGTTGGTTTTCCAGGAAGGTGTGCTGGTCGAGGCACTGCGCAACGGCTGGTGGATTGTCCTTGATGAGCTTAACCTTGCTCCAAGTGATGTCCTTGAGGCTCTTAATCGACTTTTGGATGACAATCGCGAGCTTCTCATTCCTGAAACAGGCGATATTGTCCGCCCACATCCCGACTTTATGCTCTTTGCGACACAAAACCCAGCTGGTTTGTACGGAGGACGTAAACAACTCTCGCGTGCCTTCCGTAACCGTTTCCTCGAGCTTTTCTTTGACGATATTCCACAGGATGAGTTGGCTGAGATTCTGTCAAAGCGTTGCTCTTTGCCAGATTCTCGCAGCGTGCTGCTCGTGGAGGTGTACAAGGGCCTGATGCGTCGACGCCAAACTACGCGTATCTTTGAGCAGGGTCACGGCTTCATTACGCTTCGTGATTTGTTCCGATGGGCAGGGCGTGGCTCGATCGACAAGACGGAACTCGCCATGGATGGATACATGATTCTGGCCGAGCGCTGTCGTAAGGATGAGGAGCGCGAGGTAGTGAAGGAGGTGCTGGAAGAGGTCTTCAAGTGCAAACTCGACATTGAAGCCATGTACGAAAGCGCTGAGGTTCATGACTACATTCAAAAGTTCCATGGTGGACGCGAGAATGTTGTTTGGACAAGGGCGATGAAGCGCCTGTTCACACTCGTTAGCCGCTGCCTCAAGTTCAAGGAGCCCGTTCTTCTCGTTGGTGAGACAGGATGTGGTAAGACAACTGTCTGTCAGATGCTGGCAGAGTACCTGAACCAGGAATTGGTGATCGTCAACTGTCACCAAAACACTGAGACGGCAGATTTGCTTGGTGGACAGCGTCCTGTGCGCAACAAACAGGGCGTCGTTGAGCAAACCAAGCGGGACCTCGTAGCCTTCATTCAGAAAGTGGGCGGCGAAATCGATTTTATTCCGGAGGAGGCTGATCTGAATGTGGCGGTCCAAGGCTTTGAGAACTGCGTTAAAGCAAAGCAGCTTGAGCAACAAGACGACGAACTCAAGTCAACCATCCTTCAGCTTCGCCAGCAGTACCGCCAAGCACTGACGCTTTTTGAATGGCACGACGGTCCTCTTGTTCAGTCGCTGAAGGAGGGTCATCTCTTCTTGTTGGACGAAATCTCTTTGGCTGATGACTCTGTCCTTGAACGTCTCAACTCGGTGCTTGAACCACACCGTTTGCTGGTCTTGGCTGAGAAGGGAGGAAAGACGGTCGAGGTCATGTATGGTGTTGACAAGTTCCAGTTCCTTGCTACAATGAACCCTGGTGGTGACTATGGCAAGAAGGAGCTTTCTCCCGCTCTCCGAAACCGTTTCACGGAGATTTGGGTGCCTGCTGTGACGGACCGACAGGATCTAATCAAGATCATTGAGGAGCAGATCAAGTTCCCTAATGAGATGGCTGGATTTGCTGCTAGAATCCTTGATTTCGTTGCCTGGTATGCAGATGAATTGGGCAAGAGTCGCGTCGTGGTCAGTTTGCGTGATATTTTGGCATGGGTTCGATTCATGAACGAGCTCGTAGCTAAAGGCGGATTGAGTGCCGAGCAGGCATTTGTTCACGGAGGAAGCCTTGTTCTGTTGGATGGCCTCGGATCAAATGCCTCTGCTGGCGGAGCATCGCTTTCAGGTGATCTTCTTCGCGAGTTCCGACTGCGAGCCCTTGCCGTCTTGAGTGGTCGGGACAGGATTGTCAACGTCGACGACGTCTTTTCGGATGGTACTGGTCTGGTCAAGAACGAGGAAACAACCTTTGGTATCCAGCCTTTCTTCATTCCCAAGGGCTCGATCAAGGACCAAAAGATCAAGTTTACACTCTTGGCGCCAACAACGACCAACAATGCTATGCGTGTTCTTCGTGCTCTCCAGTTGCGCAAGCCCATTCTGCTAGAAGGATCTCCTGGTGTTGGCAAGACTTCGCTTATTTCCGCACTTGCAACAGCATCAGGACACCACCTTGTTCGTATCAACCTCTCGGAGCAGACAGACCTTATGGATCTCTTTGGTTCTGATTTGCCTGTCGAGGGTGGCAACAGTGGCGAATTTGCTTGGCGGGATGCACCATTCCTGCAGGCTATGCAGTCTGGTGACTGGGTCCTGCTTGATGAAATCAACTTGGCAAGCCAGAGCGTATTGGAAGGTCTCAACTCGTGCTTGGATCACCGTGGCGCTGTTTACATTCCTGAGCTAGACAAGGAGTTCTTCTGCCACAAAGATTTCCGAGTCTTTGCTGCCCAGAACCCTCTGCAGCAAGGTGGTGGTCGTAAAGGTCTCCCCAAGTCGTTTGTGAACCGTTTCACCCAAGTGTTTGTCGAACAGCTCTCAGACGGCGACATTTTGTTTATCTGCAAGCATCTCTTCCCACAGGTTGAGGATGGAACCCTGCGCAAGATGATCGATTTCAACTACCAGATGTACGAGGAGACAATGGTCAACCATTCTTTTGGTCGCAAGGGATCGCCTTGGGAGTTTAACCTTCGCGATGTCTTCCGCTGGATGGAGCTCATGACGCTGCCCGACCATGGCCTCGGCTATACCCACGACCCTGCTGAGCATCTGGATCTGATCTATTTGCAGCGCATGCGCACGGAAGAAGACCGAAAGGCCACTATCGAACTGTTTGAAAAGGTTTTCGGTCAGCCGTACGAACGTAAGCTGACGCCTTTCTATCACATCGATACCCACCACCTGCAGGTTGGCCACTCGCTCCTTCCTCGCCGTCATGCCGACACTAGCGGAGTGCTTGGAAAGGATATGCATCTTCTTCAGTCGTTTATGAAGCCTTTGGAAGGTCTGATGAAGTGTGTTGAAGTCAACTGGATGGCCATCCTGACCGGTCCTTCGTCAAGCGGCAAGACATCCTTGGTGCGCCTCCTCGCCAACCTCACAGGCAATAAGTTGGAAGAGTTTTCCATGAACTCTGGAGTCGATACCATGGAGCTTCTTGGTGGATTCGAGCAAGTGGACTTGGCGCGTCATCAAGAACAGGTGCTTCTTGGTCTTTCTCGTCTCACAAGCCAGATCTCCCGTGAGCTGGTTGTGATGGCCAACCCAGAGCAGCTTAAGACATTGGCCTATGTCCGCGAGATTTCCCAGTCGCTCTACCTGTTGAACTCTCAGGACAAGTTCTCCAAGCGATCTTCGTCAGCACTGGAAGTTAACAAGGATAATGAGCGTGTGATGCGCAACAACGCCATTGATGGACTCTTGGGTCAACTGCGGTACCTTGTTCAGGGATTCAACCTCATTGACTATGCACAGGATATTGTTGAGCTGGAGCAAAAGTTTACCATTCTCAAGAACCTGGAACAGTCGTCTGTGAGTGGTCGCTTTGAGTGGATCGATGGATCCTTGATCAATGCCCTCGAGCACGGCTACTGGCTCTTGATCGACAATGCTAACTTGGCCAACCCGTCTGTGCTGGATCGTCTCAACTCGCTCATGGAACCAAATGGTACTCTGATGGTGAACGAGCGAGGCCTTGTTGATGGCGAAGTCAAGATTATTCGTCCACACAAGAACTTCCGCATTTTCATGACCGTGGATCCCAAATATGGCGAGCTGTCACGTGCCATGCGTAACCGTGGTGTCGAAATCACGCTAGTGGACGCAGAATGGATAGACAACGCAAAGGATGTGGTCAAGATCACCAACAGTCTTGGCCTCCGTGGATCTGGTGCTCCAGATTTGATCCACCAAATCCATCACTATCTCCAACTCTACTTCAAGGCAACTCAACCCTGGAAGCACCTGTCTGCCAAGGACATGCTTCTCTTCAGTCGTTTTGCTGCAGAGCGTCTCCAGCGCGGTGAACCATTGTCGCTGGCACTCCGCCACTGCGTCCGCCAGGTCTACTCAGTCAACGAAACTGGTGTGGCAACAGAATACTCGGATGGAGGACTGCCCGTGGATGCTGAACTTTTGCCCCAAGAACCTCCTTCGTTCGACTTCCATCTGACAACAGAAAACTCAGTTTCACCCACCAACTGTCCTCATCTTGTGGATGGCCGACTCTTGACAAGTGACTCGCAACTGAGTACCGTGTCGATGCATGGTTCGTACCTGATGTATCTCCTCTTGACCGAGGCACCTGCTGCATCCATCTGGACAGCCGCTCATTTCTTCCTCGAGACTTGCTCATCTGAAGATGCCTCTCTGAGAACCAAGTGGGTGGAATATCTGTTGTCCACTCGGGCCATGGAAGATGCCACTCGCTCACAGACGATTATGGTACAGCATATTCTTGGACAGCTGGTGGAGAGCCCCTTGATGTCGCACCTGACCAAGCTTAAAGCGTCTCTTGTTTCGCATTTGAATCTGAATGCCAAACTCATGAGCTCTCAGGTAAGAACTCTAGCATTTCCATGACTTCAATGATAAGAGGAACCTTTCTATTTTTCTTTTCTTTATTAACGACCCATTTCTCATTTTTGCTTAAAACATCCTTAGCCGGCTGACATGAGGATGAACCCAGATCTTTTCTGGGCCATTGATCAACTCTGCAAGGAGAATCAAGCCGGTGCAGCCATCTGGGCCGAGTACCAGGCGGCAGCCCGCTTAATGGCACTGTTCATCCGCGTGCAAAAGATGGACTACCATGAGCAGCGTGTGTACGCCAAGGCGCGAGGAAAGAAGCCCAATACTGTTCAGGTGTCATACTTGTTCAACCAACAGATGTGGGATAAACCACTTCAACACCCTGTGGTTGCCCAGATCAGCCCGTGTCTCATGGCTGTCAAAGACATTTCTACTCAGTGGATCAAGGCTTTGAAGGGACTAAGCCAAGAACAGGTAATTGCTGTGTTCATTTTTCTACTGATAATGGGACTTGTTACCTTGAGTGGATAAACATGTATCTTGGTTTTATGATTACTTACTGATTTTTTTTTTTTGCTTTGTACAAATAGGCTGAGCTGTTCCACCTCTTCCTAGACAAGCGTGACATGATCTGGGAAACTGTTCAGGAACCGAGTGTTAACGTTGGCGAGCTCATGATCCTTGTGAAGATGATGAGCGAAGCCGTCGAGGCTCTGGACCGCACTTCGGATGGCTACTTTGCCAATTTCCTGAAAAGCCTCTCAGCAATGACAGATGCGATGGTACTTACGTCCGGCACACTGATGAAGAGTCTCTGGCGACGCCTCCATCCTTCCGTCCTGGCTACCCAAGAGCTGGTGGAGCTCGAGCAAGAGCTGCTCCAGATTGCATCGAAGGCTGACGTTTGGTCCGATGATGCTTTATTGGACAAGGATGTTCTTGCCAAGGCTCGTGCTCTTGCTTCGACACCCGACTTTAAGAACACTGTGATCGAGGCTATTGCCACTCTGTATTTTGCAGACCAGTCTCCTGAGAAGGTTGCTGCGCTGGTGAAGACTATCCAGCAAGTACCTGCTGTAAGTGTCTCCTTTTTGGAAGACGTTCGAGCCTGTTGTAGTCGTGTGAAATACAAAGGACATTGAAAGGAACGCTAACCAATTATTATCGTTTAAAATGGACATTCTGAAAAATAGCATCTTCAAAAGAAGGTTGATGGCGTACAGCAGCAGCTTCCAGGATTCCCCAAGGTGGCGACTTCAGACATCCAGGCTGCTGTGGAGCACCTATACCCGATCATGGACTTTGCCAGCTCTGTCAATGAGTTGGCTCTGTTGGCTAAACTGCAGCAGGTCCTTGCAGGAGACTTGACCGTGGGCCCTGCTGCTCTAGAGGAGCTGCAGGCGTTGTACACCTTTTCGCTCAACAAGTCGACTCGCTCCGCCGCTGACTTTGTGCCACACAAGCGTCTTATCTGGGCTATGGAATCACTTAAGGATGGTAAGCGTGCATAGTTAATATAAGTTGTGTGTAAGAAAATGTCGACTCTTGAAGCCAAGTTATATAGTGGCTCACAACAATCTCTTTTTTTTTCTCATCGGCGCCACTGTAGGTGGTGAAGACAACAAGGCTATCATTCGTCGACTTGCTCAGGAAGTAGCCCATTGCTGGCATGCTCGACTCTGGCAGAATGCCTTCAAGAACACAAAGTTTGACTCGTTTGCAGGAAAACTTCCTGAAGAGAATGTCATCGAGATTGCAGCTATTGAGAGTCCTGCGAAGCTCTTCCAGAGCGTTAATACCATGTCGTACTTCAACTACCTGTAAGTTTACTCTTTTAACCCTGTTTAAGTTATACATTATGGCATTATGCATACCACCGGATATTAATATGCCATGTTGAATGTATCTTACTTATAGGACAACGTTGCCCAAGGCTGCTGTGAGCACTCTGGACAAACAGCTGGAACAGACTCGTACCTTGACTACACATCAGGTCTCCACTTACAACCGTCTCAATCGCGTTGCCGCATCACTGGTGAACTTGATTGCAGCTGTGACAATGGTACTGTCTCCTTTTCGCCTTGAACTCAAATGCTTTGGTTTTCAAAGATGAAATATGGAACGCGCACTTACACTCTAGTTTCTTGTGCTGTTGTCATGATGCTTTAATAGGTTCTTGATGTGATTGTACAAGTCCATACTGATGTCGACGTGAGCCAACAGGTGTCAGCCCTGACCTCAGTCTCAAAGACCCTTATGACTGGGTCTCGTCAGAGCCAGGATTTCGAAACAGCCCTCGCTGTGCTTTCGCAGTTCCCAGAGCAACTTGGATCACTCAAGCCAACCACTGCCTCTAAGCACTTGCGTCTGTCCGTCCAACATCTTGTCCGCTCAATTCAGTTGTATCAAGTTATCGGCGATAACGAGATTCAGTTGGGAGCCGAGCATGGCAAGGCATGGATCTATCTGGGCTTGGGTTTCATTGAGCTGTATGTCCCCGACTACTCGCTCGACCCTACTGCCAAGCCCCGTTTGATGCTCCATGCTCTCCGCCACAAACAAGAGCAACTGCAATCGGAGCTCAAGGTGCGTCGCGAGATTGAGCAGACCCTGACTGGAGCTGACAAGAACGCCATCATCGAGGAGCGACTCGCTGAGCTTGCCAAGATCGAGCAGGCCATCGAAAACTTTGCCACAGACGTTGCTCTTCGTCCCGCAAAGACACTTCTCGAGGAGATGTTTAAGCAGATCTGGCAGATTCAAAAGGCAGCCGTGAACACAGAGACAATCAAGAACTTGATGGAAACCATCGAGAGCAAGAACGGCGCCCAGCACGATCAGGAGCGACTTTTCCAGGATATTACGCAGGAATTTATCCGCCGTAACATCAAAAAGTTCCGCTCATACTTGGACATCCTCCAGCCCTTGGTCGTGGCCGTGTATCAGGTCAAGTATGGTGTTCGCTTGGTTGCCGCAGCGAATGCCATGGACGACCAAAAGGACCGTGATGCTCTCGAGTCGATCGTCACCTGTCTGGTGCGCGTCCCAGATTATCATGTCAGCAACTCTGATCGCATGGACTCTGTCCACGTTGTCACGCAGCCCGCTTCCCTCGAGGTGGTCCGTCGTACAGTGTTTGACAACTCGCAGGTTGCCAAGAAGTGGTCTTTCTACCTAAAGTACCTTATCACTGCTCTGCAGCACCAGCGCAGTGCCATCTCGTCACGTGGTATCATCAACATGGCAGACTTGGAGACCTTGGACCTTCTGTTCACTGAAGTCCAGGAAATCTGGGCCAAGGGCAAGGAGCATGCTGCACAAGTGGCTGCTGAGAACGAGTCGCTCTACAAGACACGTGTGAAGAAGCACGAGGGTGTGGACGACGATGCCATTGACGAAGCCGCTTTCCGTGAAATGTTCCCCGACTTTGATGAAGAGTTTAAGAGCACAGATGATAATGAACAAGACGAGGAAAAGGAGGTCAAGAAGCCAGTCGGTGTCCCTGAGGTCGAGGAGAAGACGTTTGAGGACAAAGATATCACCCTCATTGGCAAGCTCCATAGGGCTGTTTTCGAACATCTCTCACCGCGCCAGTGCTCGGAGAACTCTATCTTGTCTGACCAGGAGCGTCGTTCAAGGATCTGGTCGTGGTACAACCGTGCATCTGAGCTCGCCGATGTGAGTAACTGCACGTTTGGCCATCAGCTTGATATGACCTCCCAGGGTACTCACATGTTGGCAAGTGCACTTATGGAAGAATGGCTGCTTGGCCGCGACAACCAATACTGGTCATCTGAGCCCACATACGATTTCTACAAGGACCAGAACGTTGCCGAGGCTGGCCGTATCGTCCCCATCCTTCAAAAGTTCCGCATCCGTCTCAAGGATATCCTCTCAGTTTGGACTGAGCATGCTGTTTTAGAGTCACTCATCCAGCTCTGCGACAAGTTGCTGAGCTTCCCATTGGACTCGCCCGTTGCCAAGCTCCTTGCCGGCATTGAGGCACTGCTCCAGAAAACAGAGGATTGGGAGAGTGTCGCCAGCCGCGAGTACTCGATCAAGGATAACCAGAACGACCTCACTTCACTGATTGTCTCCTGGCGCCAGCTCGAGCTCACCTGCTGGCCCAAGCTTCTCGAGACTCAGGATCGTAATGTGGCCGAAGAGGTGTATACCTGGTGGTTCGACTAC